>PVLC010003555.1:42060-95875 GCA_004027655.1 Graphiurus murinus | reverse complement strand
GAGGAGGAGGAGGAGAGAAGGGAATAGAGGCGGTGGAGAGGGAGACAGAGAGGGGGAGAGGGAGGAGGAGAGGGAGAGAGAATTGTATATTTAAAATGGGTAAGTGTTATGGTATGTGAATGATACCTCAACAAAATTGTTTTTCTTTCTTTTTTTTTTTTTGCGGTACTGGGGATTGAACTCAGGGGCATTCTACCTCCGAGCTATACCCCTAGCCCTATTTTTTATTCTTTATTTTGAAACCGGGTCTCGCTAAGTTGTGGAGTGCCTCACTAGGTAGCTGAGGCTGGCCTCGAACCTGGATCCTCTGGTCTCAGCCTCCGGAATGCTGGGATTACAAGTGTGTACCACCCCGCCTGGCAACAAAATTGTTTTTCAAAGAGAATTAGAAACTCTAATGAATGCTCTAAAAAGGCTGACCAAAGACACAGCAAGTCTGACATGATTTAACAAATGGTAACTATTTTAGATTTTAGGAAATTGAGATAATTGCTAAAAACTTATGGTTTATGAATTATCTTTTACTTCATTAAGTTTACCACAGAGATCAAAAGAAGACACAATCAAGGAATACAAATCCTATAATGATGTTTTGACTTTTAAAAAGATCAAAGATATAAATGAAAGGAGTTATTTTTGTGTCTCTTACTTGGTCTATAAAAAAGACAATGTATAACTGAGGAAGTAGCTCACTGGTAGAGTACTTCCTCAGCCTAGCATGTGTGAGGCCTTGGATTCAATTCCCAGCAACAACCACACGCACACTTTAAATGCAAAAGAAAATTGGTATAACTGCTAATTTAAAAAGTACATAAAACAGTGTGAGTTAGATTCCTTCAATTTATGTGAAAATAATGATTTCCTTTACTTTTTTTAAAATAAGTTTTATTTGAATAACCTATATTCTTATATATCTTTTTTTTACTAAAATAACAATAGCAGTATTAATAGCAATACTTTTACTACACATTGACCAAATACTGTAAATTTTAAAAGAAAATCTAAATTGAAGTACTTAGGTCTTTTAGGTTTTCTTTGAATAAGGAAAGTAGGAAGGGTTTCTTGGCACTGCTACTGTAGAGGTTAAATTTAAAGTTACAATTATGCTCTAACTTGCTGTGTGACCTTAGATATTTCAAACAAGGTTATGAGCTTCTGTTTGCTATGAAATGGGGATATCACTCCTATCTATTTTATAGGGTTGCTATAAGCCTTAACTAGGATAATGTATATAAAATCATTTTTTTAATTGATAAAGCAGGATGTAGTTCTAGTTCAACTTTCTTTTATTTAATGCAAAAATCAGAAACTGCTATACTGGTCTGACATGATTTTGGGTTTAGTTTTCTTATTGAAAATAATTACAGTTTTAGTTTAAACAAATCTATTGGAACACAGCAAAAAAGGAACTTCTACCTAGAAAGTATGAGCTAAAGATTACTTACCAACTATATTAGTTAATAATTTATTAAATTCATAATAGCAATAATAGTTTTCTGTACTACTTACTCCCATTAGATGGCTACATTTCTAAAAGATATGGCATAGGTGTCTGAGGGGGTTTGTTCTCTTTTTCAAGAGTAGACTATTTCTACAAAAAGTAAGATGGAAATTGTTTTATTTATTAATAGGTATTATATATCTAACATAAAGCCTATCTATAAAACATTAAGTAGCTTCAATCAAAGCATTTCTATGTAGCAAGTTAAACAACTAATAGAGTATTATTCATATAAGAAAAGGGTAACTCTACTAAAGCTTTTAGTAATTTTATGACACTGAGCATTCAAATAGTACATGCTGCCAGGTGTGGTGGCGCATGCTTGTAATCCCAGCATTTGGGAGGCTGAGACCAGAGGAGCCAGTTTCGTGGCCAGCCTCAGCTACTTAGTGAGGCACTCCACAACTTAGTGAGACCCTGTTTCAAAATAAAGAATAAAAAAATAGGGCTGGGGGTGTAGCTCGGAGGTAGAATGCCCCTAGGTTCAATCTCCAGCACCACACACACAAAAAAACAAATAGTACATGCGATGGAGACAACTGTATGCTATGATGAATGGTTTATATATCATTTAGGTATATAAAACCCACAGAGGGGAGATGAGAAGAAAAAAGTCTGAAATTCTCAAACAAGCATTCTCCTTAAATCCTTTTGTTTGAGGCAAATCAGTTCATAAAGCTCCTTCTGAGAAAGTGTAATACCATTTATATGCAATGTTTTGACAGACATATGGATAGCCTCATTTAAATACATATTATAAATGCTTAGTTTTTTCAATATTTCTTAGGAATCCAAATAGTAGAATCTATAAATAAATGTTTCATCTCAGATACAGGTTTAAAATGTGTACAAAAGAGTTATATCTAAAATAAAAAATTATATTAAGTTTTAGAGATAAGGAAGTTCACTAATCTTTTCAATATTTTCCAAGTAGGAAAAAGTACAATTTTATTTATACTTTTATTAGCATAATTATACATCATAATAAGATTCAAAGTGATACAAACATATATTGGTGTATTACAATTTGATTTTTGGTTACTCTAGGTTTTAAAAATCTTTAAGTGGTATCATGTGATATTATTCACTGGCATACAAATGTGAGAGTGTCTGTGAGAAAATATTTTCTATGAGACATTAAGAATCTAACATCTATCTGGCAGCCAAGTATTTATTTCTCTACTTCCAAAAGAGCAGACCACCAAAGTAGTTTAGAGTAGGTAGAGAAATTTTTAAAAGAAAAAAACCTGATAACCAATCACACTCCTAAAATTTAAGGGCAACAATTGCAGAGAAATCAAAGAAGGGTAAGTCCACAAGGAGGTCTTTCTAAGGAAAAAGGGAAATAGCTAAGTACTAAGAGGTCACAAGGTACATTAAACACATAAAAAGGCCCTCACTCATTAAATTTAGAGATCTGGCCCTGAAAGAGCAGTTTTTCTTACAAAAAGGCATACCATTTGTAGTTTTTTTTAATTCAAAAAGATTTATAATATTACTTTGTTTTCTGAAAGTTTTCTACCTGTTCATTAATTTCATTCTATAGTGAGTGTTCCAAAATTGTATCTAAACAGATGTAAAAATTAAGATGTATACTTAAGCCTAACCAAAAATTTAAGAATGTTTGGCCTATTTAGTTTCTTCAGTTCGTTTTCAAAGAAATATTCTATTGTCTGTTTTAACTTATAAAATAAGTCTAGAATACTTGTCACCAGTATTATTTTTAATTACAGTGATTTCGTTCTTACTTTACTTCCCCTTAGGTACTCAGCATGACTGTAATCATCAGCAGCCATGACAGAGTATTCCAACCAGCCTTGCTCAGTGTTTATCACACTGATTATGATCACTAACTACAATGGCTGTTCCTCTGAGTATTGTAAAGAAAAAAAAAAAGAACAACAACAAAGAAAACAAAAGTAATAACTTGCACTGAAATGCTTCTAAATAAAAACAAGAAATTGAAACTAAGTAAGCATGGAGAGTATCCTAAGGTAGAAGAAAATCAGAAATAAAGAAAACATTTAATAGTGAAAATAGACCAACAGAAAACAAGGATTTGATTCAGTCTCCTTTAAGTGTGAGCATTGGGCAAGTCCTTTAAATTTTGAAGTCACAGTTTCCCCACCTGTAAATGAGGTTTTGAATGTGATGATCCCCAAGGTCTCTTTTAGCAATAAAATGCAATGGTTCCAAGTGCAATTAGGCCATAAAAAGAAATGAAAAGCATTCAAATTGGAAAGAAAGAAGTAAAATTATCTATTTACAGATGATATGATCTTATATGTACCCAACACTAAATATTCTAGGGAAAAACCCCTTAGCACTAATAAATAAATCCAGCAATGTACCAGATAACTAAGTCAAGACACAAAAATCAGTTATATTTGTATGCACCAACAAGAACCATTTGAGAAGGAAATAAAGAAATAAATCCATTTCTTTCATATTTTTTCTCTAGCTTCCACATATAAGAGAAAACATAGGACCCTTGACTTTCTTAGAACTGGCTAATTTCACTTAGCATGTTATCTAGTTCCATTCATTTTCCTACAAATGATATAATTTTTGTTCTTCTTTATGGCTGAATAAATTTCCATTTTATATATATATATCATATTTTCTTCTTTTTTTTTTTTTGCGGTACTGGGGATTGAACTCAGAGGCATTCTACCTCCAAGCTATACCCCCAGCCCTATTTTTATTCTTTATTTTGAAACCGGGTCTCACTAGGTTGCGGAGTGCCTCACTAAGTAGCTGAAGCTGGCCGCGAACCCGGATCCTCCGGTCTCAGCCTCCCGAATGCTGGGATTACAAGCGTGCGCCACCACGCCCGGCCCCTTTTTTTAATAGCAACAAAAATAATACAACACTTAGGAATTAATCTAACAGATGAAAGACATCTATTATGAAAGACATAAATGAATGAAGATACACCCATATTCATGGCTTGGAACACTTCATATTGTTATAATGTTAATACTACATTAAAAAAGTGAAACATGCAGGTCACAAAAAGACAATGTATGATCCTGCTTATATGACAGACTTAGTGTAGTTAAAATCATACACACAGAAAGTAGAATGATGATTGTCAAAGACAAGTGGGTGGGGATGGGGTGTTTAATGGTTATAGATTTTCGGGTTTACAACATGAAAACAATTATGGAGATGATGGTGGTGACACATGCACTGCATTATATATGCATTTAATACCACTGAACTGTATTTTTAAAAATGGCTAAGAAAGTAAAATTTATGTTATGTGCATTTTTAATCACAACTGAAAAAACTCAAGAGACAATTCTATGATTCTATGAAAATAAAATGATGACGCCCCCTCCTAAATATATAAAATAAAGGGGTGGTGAAGATGGGTATGAGTATATGTGTATGTATATTTAGCATCCATCCTTCCCATCTCTTTACCCCAATCTCCATGACCTGGACAGATCACCACTCAGTATGAGCAGATAAGTTCTCCAAACTTGGATTACTTGCTAAAGTCTGGTTTCTTGCATTCTATTCTTGAAAAGTATATAAACCATTATAGAACTAAACTCCTTAAACATGTGGCCTAAACTTGAAAAGTGCTGGGGTGTAGCTTGGAGATAGAATACCCCCGAGTTCAATCTCCACTATCAAAAAAGAAAAAGAAGAGCCGGGCGTGGTGGCACACGCTTGTAGTCCCAGCATCTGGGAGGCTGAGACAGGAGGATCCGGGTTCGCGGCCAGCCCCAGCTACTTAGTGAGGCCCTCTGCAACTTAGTGAGTCTGGGTTTCAAAATAAAGAATAAAAAATAGGGCTGGGGGTATAGCTCGGAGGTAGAATGCCCCTGAGTTCAATCCCCAGTACCACAAAAACAAAACAAAACAAAACAAAACCCCCAAAAACAACAACAACAAAAAGGAAAAGAAAATCTAGTTACCAAATTCCAAACATTAAAAGATGGGAGAAGAAAAGCTGAAATGGAAAACAAATGGATTTCGTTTGCATTAATAAAGGTCATGGTATGTTAATCTGGGGAGATAAACTAGGATCCTTAAAGATAAATGTTATACTTGTAAAACAAGTAGACTCAATTATTAAATTAGGCATAGAGAACTTAAAAATAAAACTAAAAAACCCCCACATGACTGAGAATTTAGATTTATTTCTGTAATTTTATCCAATCAATAATATTTATTAAGCACCTACCATGTGAAAGATTAGAGCCCAGTCACAAAGAAAATAATGAGAAGGAAAATTAAGGGCTTAACAAGTTTTATAACCAAAGTATGTTTGCTGTGGCAACTGAAATCTATGTGATCTTAACTGTGTTTTCATTTATGTGACTGGAAAAGAGTAAAGAACCAAAAACTCTGGCTAGACACTCAAATAACATTCTAACTACCCGAAGAGCAACATTTGGGTTTGAAGACAGTAATCTTTCCTGTTTCTTCGCTTTATTTCAGAATGTCTCCAGGTCTCTACCTGGGGTCCCAAAACGACCTATACCTCAATGGCCTAGAAACAGGAGGAACGCCCATTCCCGCCTCAAGACACGTATTCTTCAGTTTAATAAGCCATCACCGCTGTCACTCAAGATGCGTTGCACAGTCATTGGTCCCAAACTCTTACTGGTCGGCCAGTTTCTACCAACTGGCAAGCACCGGCTGTCTTTAGTGTAAAGGTAAAAGAGGTAAGAGATCTGAAACCTCTAGGGTGACCCTTGTACCTGAGCGACCTGCGATCTCCACCGCCGCCGCGACGAATCGGCCTCTGGGCGGGGGCTTTTAGCCAGAAAGAAAATGGCTTAGCCGGGAACTGGTACCCAGGCCATGAAGAAAACTGTCCAAACTTTACTTTTCCACTCTGGTGAAGATTCCGTGGGCAAGAGTGCCAGAAATAGCTCTAAACCCGGGCGAACTCAGAGCACCTCAGGCTGCAGGAGCCAGAGCTGCTGACGGTCCGAGTTTTGACGTTTCCTATTGTTGCCGGAAGTGACGTTCGAGTTCTGGCCCTTAAAGAAGAAGCATTTCAGTTCTCGGCGTTTACGATTCGCCACAAATTCTTGGTTTCTCCCTCCGCAGTCGGAGCTTTTATGACTAGTAAAATTATACTGCCTTTCTCATTTGCAACTTACTATCGAGCTGGATCTTGAGGAGGCTCTCTGCAGAATCCAGTCTCCTTCGAGTCTGGACGAACTGACTGTGGAATCTGCGGTGGGGAATCGTGGAGCGCCGCGGAGTCCGGCGCTTGGAAGGTCTTGCCGCGGTGCGTGGCGGGCTTGACCTCCGGGTTCCAAATACAAACGGTCGGCGCGAGAAGCGCTCGGGCGCAGGCGCCGGGCCTTGGGGGCTAGCAGGAGGAGGCTGGATTCCGGCGACAGTCTCTGGTTACCTCTGCCCCCTTCTCCTCTCTTTGCCGGAGGTCTTCTTTGCTCGGCGACTGCTGGGTGAGCCCTAGGGAACCGGCCAGCTGCGCCCTAGATTGGACCGCGGTCGCCTCTCTCAGCTGTCCTTACCGAAGCCCCGGGTGGGGCGAAAGACCAGGTCTGCGTTTCCATCCATTTAAATTAAGCGGCGGGAAGTGAATCCTGGATATACCTTGCTGGTAGACCCGGCTGTTTGCTTTTGGTAACAGTGAAGTAGGACGGATCCTGACAGCTCATCCTCTCGGATTTGGATGTTTTCTTAGGCTTGCGAAGTTATAGACGGATTCCTATTGGATCCTCTGAACTGATGATCCATCGGGCTCCTCCAAAGTACTGGCTTGGAGGAAAAGTTGCAAGTAGTTCGGTTTTCCTTGCTCGCATTTTCAAATATTTCTCTATCTTAAGAACTACAGATTTATTTACTCTAAAAACGATCAATCTTGAGATTTAAATTATTCTTATTATGAAATTAAGGGTATCATAGAATGATTTTCCAGAATTACTCGCAAACCTTTTAATTGTTTTATATGTAGGCACAGCGGTGCCTCTGAGCTTTGTAGTGTCCTTTTACTCCCGGTTTTCTCAATGCGTTCCCTTCCTCAAACCTTTCCTTATATCTTTTTTCTTTGCGGTACTGGGGGTTGAACTCAGGGGCATTCTACCTCCGAGCTATACCCCCAGCCCTATTTTTTATTCTTTATTTTGAAACAGGGTCTCACTAAGTTGCAGAGGGCCTCACTAAGTAGCTGAGGCTGGCCGAGAACCTGGATCCTCCTGTCTCAGCCTCCCGAATGCTGGGATTACAAGCGTGTGCCACCACGCCCCGGCTCTTTCCTTGTATCTCTTGGAACAATATTTCCCTAATGTCTTTTGTGAAAAGTTTCATACAGTTCATTTTTACTTATCTTTATTCCTCTATTCTTGACACACGTTTTTTAGATATATTATGAAGGGTGTCACAAAATCTTCGCCATACATTTTTAATACAGTCAAATTAGTTGCTTCATTCTGAACAACAACAACAAAACCACTTTGAGTTCAGTGACATCCAATTGGGAGACATCGTTTTAATGACCTCGAACAACAGTGGGATTGAATTAGGTTAAAAATCTTAAACTACTGTAGTATACCAGTTTCATTCCTCTTCTGTAAATTCAGGTGGGGGTCATCTGACTTGTAGACAGAAATCTGGGGGAAACGAGGCAGCAATATTGAAACTTTTGTAATGATTGAATCTCAGCTTTCTTTTATTTTCCTTAATAAGGATAATAAGGTGAAAATGTTAATCATTTTTAAAGTAACATTATTTTTCATCTCCAAAAATACTGTGTTAAAATATGCATAAGTAAGCCAACGGTGGTGTTGCACACCTGTAACCCAGTACTTGTGAGGCTGAGACTGGAGGATCCTAGCTTCAAGGACAGCCTACCTCAGCAGTACAGTGAGACTTTCAGTAAGCTAGCAAGACCCTGTTTCAAAACAAACAAAAAAATTTAAAATACGGCTAGGGATGTAGATCAAAAGTAGAATGCCTTGGGTTCAATCCCCAGTACCACAGAAAGAAAAAAATATAAATGCATAAGTAGTAGATTGGCTTCTTTTAGTTTCTTAATTTAGTGTCTTTCAATTTTTCTAGTTAAGCCCTTCATGAAAATGTACAGCAGTAGCTGTAAATACTTTTGCACTACTCAAATTTTATCTATTTTTTTCTATCCTGTCTTATGACTTATCTCCTTCACCTACAGATCCAAGCTGTACTTGTATCTCACTCTTCATCAGAATATTTATTCTACTGGTGCTGCAGAGGATGTGTCCAGGGACATACTTAGTTGTCATAAATTCCATTACCAGAGGTAGTAATAATGTAAGAGATATTGCAGTGTGTTCCAGGACATCAGAAAAAGTAAAGATACTACAAAATCGCATACACTGGGAAGATGAAATATATATCTGGAAGGACTAAAGGAAGTCTGTGGGAAGAAATACACTTTAAAGTTATAGAATATCTTTTGGGAAGAAGGCAGCCAAGAAAAATTGTGTTAAGTTACTTTGGTCTGGAACCTAAAAACAAGTTTAGACGTATAATATTGGCCAATGGTAAAACCTAGGGATAAGTTTTTTTTTGCAGGTACAGCCAGATTAGTTCCTATTTCCTCTTTCCAAGGAAAGTAAATGCTGATCTTGGAAAATCTGTCTTACTGCTTCTATGTGCTCTTATACTACTATACCTCCTAAAAATGTTAAGTAAGGATTACCCTGTTGGCCAATATTTTCTTTATTTTGATTTCAGGATCACTTCATTTTTTTTTTCTTTTCTGGTTATTTCCCATTTGACTGTACCTGAAATTCCCTCTGTTTAAAACTATAAATGTTTAGGTGGTATAATTAATTGCCTGAAAAATAATGACCAAAGTGCCATGTAGGAATATATTCAAGTATATTCAATAACCTGCTCCTTATCAGGTTGATAAAGAAAAGCAGTCTAGGAACAGATGGGTAGTATTCCTAAAGAGAAGGAGCAGTTGCTCTACCCTTCGGACATGACTGCTACAGAAATGGGTGGCAAGGGGCTTAACATAGAAAGTTTACTAAATTGAAGGTTTTGCAACTTGCTATTTTTATTACCTCTTGTTATGTATCGATTCGGAGAGGTATGTGAGGGGATGATTTGTGTCCTGAAATGCAGACTGGGAAGGGGAGAGGAGCATATCAACTACTTCGCCCAAATTTTAATTGTTCTTATTTTGTTTTGTTTTTAATGTCAGTGACTTCATTTTAAAGGAGCTCCATTCTCTTGAGAATTCATTACTCAAGGTATTGTTTTACATTATTTTCCTTCTATGAAGTGTCCATGAATGGTTGCAGTAGATATTTTTAAGTGTATTAATAAGGTTTACTGATTGACTAAACTTACAGATCAGAAACCACTTACCTCCTAGCAAAGGTTAACTATCCTTTGGAAACGTTACTTCCTTTGGAAATAAACTTTGAGAATTTAATGAAGACCATACTTCATGAAATAAAATCAGTCATTTAGAAATAAAATTCATGATATTTTATTATGGAAGATTTTCCAAAAATTGAATATTTTATTTAAAAATCTCAAGGATTGTACCTGTGGTTTTTTGTTTTTGTTTTTTTGTTGTGTTACTGGGAATTGAACGCAGGGGCATTCTACCTCCGAGCTACACCCCTAACCCTATTTCGTATTCTTTATTTTGAAACAAAGGTCTCACTACATTGCAGAGAGCGCATCACTAAGTAGCTGAGCCTGGCCTCGAACCCAGATCCTCTAGTCTCAGCCTCCCAAGTACTGGGATTACAAGCATGTGCCACCACACCTGGCTTTGATTTTGGAGTGTTCATGTTTTACACATTTTTCAGAGTCACCTCTCTTTCATAGGCTCCGTGTAAGTCAGCTTTAGTAGATATTAATGTTTTTAAAATAATTGTTCCAACTTACCCTTTCACTGCATTATATGAGAGTTTTATATGCACTAGCCTCACATTTTAGACTGATGGTAATTTCCTAAGGAATAATGAGATTGAGTATTCGTTTATGTGTTAACTCTCGTAGTTCAGATTGAGGTCTCTTGCCTATTTTTCTGTTGATCATTTTTCTTGTTCTTACTGTTTTGTTGGATGTTCTTTACATATTCTGCATATAAATATTTTTGTTGGTATATATGTGGCCAACATCATCTTCCCTTCAATTACTTTTCACTCTAAGAGTGTCTTTTTTTTTTTTTTTTTTTTGCTGTACTGGGGATTGAACTCAGGGGCATTCTACCTCCGAGCTACACTCCCAGCTGTATTTTTTTCTTTATTTTGAAACAGGGTCTCACTAAGTTGTGGAGTGCCTCACTAGGTAGCTGAGGCTGGCCGCGAACCCGGATCCTCCGGTCTCAGCCTCCCAAATGCTGGGATTACAAGTGTGCGCTACCATGCCCGGCTAAGAGTGTCTTTTGATGAGTAGATGTTACTAATTTTAATGTGGCTCATTTTGTCAGTCATAAGATATCTTCCTCTACCCGAAGATCATGAAGATATTTTCTTTTGTAATCTCCACTAAGCCTGGTTGTTTGCCTTTCACAGTTAGGTTGTTGATAAAATTGGAATTAATTTTATGAAGGTTGTTATACAGAGGTCTAGATTTATTTATTATGTATGACTATTCAATTGATAGATTACTATTTATTGGAAAACACTATTCTTTCTCCACTCTTATCATCTTTGACATGAATCTGTTGTCAATATATGCACTGCCTCTAGACTGTTTTAGTTTTTATTGACCCATTTGTACATCTTTTCACCAATTTTAAATTTAATTTTATGAAGTCTTGATACTTGGTGACTTAAGTTCTCCAATTTTTGATCTTCAAGACTGTATTAGTTATCCTTTAACATTTGCATATTTTTGGTGATGAGAGAGGAATACATCAAATCTATGATCCATCTATTGAGTCTTTCGATACTTTATCAAAGTATATACCTCTTCTTCTGGAGGTCTTCTTTTTTTTTTTTTTGCAGTACTGGGGATTGAACTCAGGGGCATTCTACCTCCAAGCTATACCCCCCAGCCCTATTTTTTATTCTTTATTTTGAAACCGAGTCTCACTAAGTTGCAGAGTGCCTCACTAGGTAGCTGAGGCTGGCTGCGAACCCGGATCCTCCGGTCTCAGCCTCCCGAATGCTGGGATTACAAGCGTGCGCCACCACGCCTGGCTTGGAGGTCTTCTTAATAAGCTCTTATAGCTTGATGTTGAGATCTCACATATCTTTTCTAGATTTATTTATATGTTTGCAATATTTGCTGATGCTGTAGTGAATTATGTCATTTCTAAAAAATTGTTTATTTATTTATTTTTTGCGGTACTGGGGGTTGAACTCAGGGGCATTCTACCTCCAAGCTACACCCCCAGCCCTATTTTTTATTTATTTTGAAACAGGGTCTCCCTAAGTTGCGGAGTACCTCACTAGGTAGCTGAGGCTGGCCGCGAACCCGGATCCTCTGGTCTCAGCCTCCCACTAAAAAATTATTTTATTGGTGTATTGTAATTATACATTGTAATGAGGTTTAGTGTGTTAATAACATGCATGTGTAGATCTCCACATCTCACCCTGCTCCCCTTCTCGTGTCCCTCTTCGCACAAGTTATTTATGGTTCCATCCCCAGTACCACACACACACACACAAAAATCCATTTCTTTTGGATTTTTTCATATGCAGTTATGCATTGTTATACTATACAATAATGGCATTTTTATTTCTTCCTTTTTACTATTTAGTCCTTACTTCTTTTTCTTGTATTTTTGTATTACTTAGGAGCTCCAGTACAATGTTGAAAAAAAAATGCTGATAGTAGATTTGCTTACCTTATACTCAACCTCAGAAAACTTTTAGTATTTCAACATTGAATATGATGTTTGCAGTAGATTTTTTTGTAGATATTCTTTATCAGATACAGGCAGCTTCCCTCTATTGCTTATGTCCTAAGAATTATATTATGAAAAAATGTTGAATTTTATCATATGTCTACCTATTCTGCATGTATTGAAATGATTATAAGATTTTATTTCTTTAATGTATTGAGTCATACTGGTTGACTTTGTTTTGTTTTATACATGTGTTATAATCCAATTAATTTTGGTGCTCAGTTGTTTCAGCTGTACTCACTAGGAGCACTTTCACTTGGCTCCTTCATCCCTTTGACATAAACCCTTCAATATGTTTGTTTCTTTGTTGAATTCTTTCTTGTTTTGTGGAAACTGCATAATGCTTCAGGTTCATCTTGTCTATTTCCTGCCCTAGTTCTAGTATTGGCCATTTCTCCCAGGGTCCTTAATTTGTAGACACCAAGATCTGCATGCTAGTATACTTTGTGCTACTAGGATGCTGTTATTTTTAGTACTTTTCACCTGACAGAGGAACAACATGTTTGTGTATATACTAAGCTCTATAAAGGTTGAGTGTCTCTTACCTGAAATGCTTGCGGACAAAAGTGTTTCATATTTTGAAATTTTTCATATTTTGGAGTATTTGCATAAACTGCTGGTTAAACATCCCTAATCCAAGAATTTGGAATCTAAAATGCTCAGTCTGAAACATTTTTATATATTTTATTGGTATATTGTAATTATACAGCATAGTGAGGTTCAAAGTGATATAAACAAACATGGACAGTACTTGGTGTGTTTCCCTCTGAATCTCATTCCACTCTCCTCTACACCTCCAGTACAATTTAGTGGGATTGATAGTGATACCTTCAGATGTGGACATAACATTATTTGAACTGTTTCCTTTATCAACCTCCTTTTTTCTCTCCCCTCTTCCCTTTCCCAACCCCCTTTCACTGTTCAACTAGTCTCTCTTCTCATTTATCTAAAGTCCTCTTCTTTCCTAATTTCTTTCTAACACTTGTATGTGAGAAAACATAGGACTCTTGACTTTCTGAGACTGGCTGAAACTTTTTGAGTGTGAACATGATGCTAAAATGTTTCAGATCTTGGGACATTTTAGATTTCAGGTGTTGGCTTTAGGATTGCTCAATATGTATTCAAATGTATATAAATATTTCCACTTGAAATTACCTGTACTGATACTAAATGAAACATTTTTTATACTGATATTCTAGCTACAGTTAATTAGGATTAGGGTGTCCTGCTTATTCTAACTTTCTTTACTTGGTTATCTGTACATTTCCACTCCAGCAGTGAAAAACCTGGCTCCTCCTGTGCACCCATCCATTTACATAATTGCTTAATTCCAGTATATATGTAAGTAGTATCAGAATTAACTTACGTATATGGAAAAAAATTTGTGAATCAGTACACTGTACCTTGTTTATGTGCAGTTGTTTTTGCCTTTAGTCTCATAGACTATTCATTTCCATCCATCCCCTTCAATGAGGTTGCTTCATACATTAGTAATATAACTAGATTCTCTGTTCAGTCTGTAGTTCTTCCTGGGATTTACCATCTTCCTAAATGATTTTTAAAAATTTACATACATTAATATTCACTCTTTGTGCTGTAGGGCTTTAGGGATTTTGACAAAGGCTTAATGTCATTTTTCCACCAATATGGTATCATACAGATTGATTCATCTCTCTTGAAGAATCCCCTCTGTTTCACCTGTACAACTCTCTCTTCCCTCCGAATCTCTGACAAATATTGATCTCTAGCTTTTTTTTTTTTTATTATGCTTGCAGTTTTACCTTCTACAGAATGTCATCTCATTGAAATGATATAGTGTATAGTCTTTTCAGACTTGCATCTTTCACTTAGCAATATGCATTAAGGTCTACCATGTCCTTTTGTAGCTTGTACATCTAGAGATGGATATATTGTACAATAATATTTTTTAATCCATGCACCTAAGGATGTCTTAGTTGCTTCCAATTTGGGGTGCTCATGAATAAATTCATTATGCAGGATTTTATGTGGACATAAGTTTTCATTAATTAGTGAATAAATAGGAGTATAATCAATGATTATATGATAAGACTGTATTTAGTTGTGTAAGAAACTGCCAAATTGTCTTCCAAAATGGCTGTATGATTTTGCATTCTCACCAGAAATAGTAGTTTCTCCTTCTTGATATCCTCATAAACATTTAGTTTTTTTTTTTTTTTATTCTAGCAGTTCTAATAGGTGTGTGTATTATCTCATTGTTTTCTGTTTTTCTTCTTTTTAATTTGCAGTTACCTAATGATATGTTATGTCTAACATTTTATAGTATATATTTATTTTAAAATTTTATTGGTGCATGTTATTATACAGAACAATGGGTTTCATTGTGGCATATGCTACATGCATATAACATAATTTTGTCAATGTTACTCCCCTATACCTTTCCTTACCCTTGCTTGCCTTTCTGTGTCTGCCTCGTTTTTCTTAACAGGGTGCTCTCCAGTTCCATCCATTTTCTTGCAAATGACATAGTTTCATTCTTCTTTATGGCTGAATAAAACTCCATTGTATAAACATACACATGCACACACACATGCATGCGCACGCGCGCACACACACACACACACACACACACACACATACACACACATACACATACACTCCCACATGCATATGAGTTACTTCTGATACCACATTTTCTTTTTCCATTCATTTTGTAATAGACAGTTAGGCTAATTCCATAGCTTGGCTATTATGAAATGTGCTATGGTAAACATAGGTATGTATATATCGCTAAAGTGTGCTGACTTTAATTTTTTTGGATAAATACCAAAGAATAGTATAGCTAGATCATATGGTAGTACAGTTTTTTTCTGACTGGAGTGAAATGGAGTCTTAGTGTAGGTTCCCCCCCCCCCCCCCAGGGCATTCTGTCTTGTTTTTCTTTTTTAATCAGTCCTTCTTGTTTTGATTTGAGTGGTGCTGGGGATCAAATCCAGGGCCTCACACATGCTAGGCAAATGGTCTGCTATTGAGCTACACTCAGCCCCTTGTGTAGTTTTGATTTGCATTTCCTTGTTAAAAGATTTCCCTGATGGAAATCTTCAATTTTCATATAATTGTTGGCCATTTGTAATTCTTTTGAGAAATGTGTGTTCAGTTCATTTGTCCCTTTATTGAATTGTTTTTTTGATGTTAATTTTTTTTTTTTTTAGTTCTTTATATATTCTGGATCTTAATCCTCTGTTGGAAGAGTTTCTGGCTAAGATTTTCTCCCATCCCATTGCTGTCTCTTCGTGCTAATTGTTTCCTTTGCTGTACAGATAATTTTTAATTTGATGCAGTCCCATATATTGATTCTTTGCTTTTATTTCTTGACTATTGGAGCCTTATTCAGGAAATTGTTGCCTGTACCTGTATGTTGAAGTTTTCCCTTATTTATTTATTTATTGCTAACACCTGTGAAGTTTCTGGCCTTATGCCTAGATCTTTGATCCATTTTGAGTGACTTGTGTGCAGTGTGAGAGCATCTTTCCTATGTGCTTGTCTGCTGTCTGTATATCTTTGGTGACGTGTCTGTTCAGATCTTTTGCCCATTTTTTAATCAGGTTATTTGTTTTCTTACTTTTAAATTTAAAAGTTTTTTGAATATTTTAGAAGTAAGCCTTTTATTCAATATATGTTTTGTAATATTCTTTCCCTCACTGTCTTTTCTCTTAACAATATTTTTCACAGAACAAGTTTTCAACTGTAATGAAATTCAACTTACCAATTTTCTATTTTATACATTGAACATTGATAGTATCTAGAAACTCATTGCTAAAACCAACGCCACCTATGTTTTCTACTGTATTTTCCTCTAGAAATTTTATAGCTTTGATTCATTTTTGATAGTTTTAACACGTGGTATATTTGATTTTCTTTGGGTGTTTCTAGAACTTCTGTGTATCTCTTTTATGATAGATGATAGTTATATATCTTGATATGACTTTTATTCCACGTCTTGTGTTGGTTGATCACTCAGTGTGCCATGTCAGTCTAGAAAATACTGACATTCGGGTCTAAGAGGTATTTCAGTATTTCAGTTCACAATTTCCTCCCTCGGTTTTCCTGATGTCTTTCGGGAATTCCTATTCATCAGAGTTGGAACTTTTGGTTTGGTTCTCTGATTTTTCTTAAATTTTCTCTTTGGTTCTCTGATTTTTCTTAAATTTTCTCTTCCGTTTTTGTATCTTTTCATCTTTCATATAAGTTTATTTTATCAAACGTGTGCTCTGACTCTTATTAAAAGTTTTATTTTTGTTCTCATTTTTAGTTCTATTCTTCTAGCTAAATTTCATTGTGGTTTGAAAGCAGATATATGATTTCTGTTCCTTAAAATTGTGTTACAGTGTTTTATGGTCCTTTATGTGATCTGTCTTAGCAAATGTTCATGTGAGCTTGAGAATGTTTATTCTGCAGTTGTTGGGTGAAGTAATCTGTAGATATCCATTATATCCAGTTGATCGGTGGTGTCAGATGTTCCTACTCATTTTCTGCCTGATGGATGTATTTCTTAAAGAATAGTTTTGAAATCTCTACCTAAAATAGTTGATTTTTCTGTTTGTCCTTAAAGTTCTATTTTTGCCTCATATGTTTTGATGTGGTGCGTACACTTTAAAGATTATTATGTTTGTTTGACTTCCCAATCATTACATAACATCCCCCTTTATCTCTGATAACTTTCCTTATCACGAAGTCTGCTCTCTGAAGTTAATAGTTATTCCCACCTTTTATAAATGTTATCATCATATATTTTTCTCTATCCGTTTTCTTTTAATCTGATATGCCTATATGTTAAAAGTGAGATTTTTGTAGAAAGCATATAGTTGGATCCTGGTTTTTGTTTCACTCATGCCCACACTGGCTTATTTTAAATTCTCACAAACTTTTTCCCCCTTTCTTTCTTTTTAGCCTACTGTTCTTATTTCGAGTTTTAATATTTTTTCTAATCTTCTTGAGTAGGCCCACTTACAGTGGTTCAAGCTATAATTTTTCAACATTGTAGTGGGTTTAATGAGGTATTAAATGCATTTTTCCCCCCATGTTGAGGGTTGAACCCAGGGCTTCATGCATGTTAGGTAAACACTTTTCCACTGAGTGATATCCCCAGTCTGCCCTTTCAACATAATTTTCAACTTAATGATATTTTTTACTTAAAATGGGCTTATTAGAATGTAACCCCACACCATGAGTCTGATTACATATTTCATTTGAAATTTTTCTTTTGTTTCCTGCATTGATTCAATATTCCATTTTTAAAATTTCTTTCATATTCATCTCTGGCTAAGAAATTTAATAATCATTGGCCTTTGTGTATATATTTCATTTTAAGCATGTGTCTGTAAAAACAGGTAATGGCTAGAACTTCTGAATTGGTGAGTTTTCCCACAAGTTTATTGACCATGACCCTGGCCTCACCATTGGAAGTCTTCCTCAATTGTCAACAATGTTAGGATAGTTTTCTCTTCTAGAGTAGAACTTGCCAGACTACAGCCATGAGGGTTATAAGACTGGCTAACCGCCCTTCTTGAAGCTGAAGTTCAGGAAGAAACTAAATTATTTGATTTTTTTCTCTAATATTTTTACCTTTTATTACCTCTTCTTATGTTTCCAAATTTGGTACCTCCTTGGTTCAATTTCCTCAGAATGTAAAACTCTTTTCTCTTTCCAGGGAAGTACAGAGATAGTTGCTTTGCCCAAAAAAAAAAAAAAAAAAAAAAAAAAAATTATTGGGGGTAGGTTAGAGAAGGTAACAAAAGTAAAATTCTAGGGTTTAGTTACTCCTTATGTTGACTTTCAAATAGTTGTCCTTTTCATTCCCTTTGGCTTCACCCTGTGCCATCCAGAAGTATTAGTTGCCCTTCCTTTGTGACTTTATCTTGCTTCTGTTGATTTCTTCCTCATTTTGGCAGATAAAATTGTCTTTTCTCTGCTAGGTTGATCATCACTTGTTCATTTGCTTTCCATTCTCCAGAATTTTGTTGATACCTCTTTTGTCACCTGGAATTCTTCCTGGTTGTCTTTACCTTCATTTAATGGTGTTTAGCAAATGAAAATGAAGTCAATATGCATTTAATCTGTCATATTTAACCAAGTGTATTCTGATTTTTTAAAAACTCAATTTGTTTTTCTTTTTAAAGAAAGGTATCTGATTGGCAACTATGTGAGGTCAGAGCCCTGGGAATAATGACTAAACCTGTGATAAATTGGTTTGTTTCCATTCTTTAACTGATTGTATTATGTAGCTTATCTAAGCATCCAAAATAACCATTGGTGAAGGTTATATAAATTTGATGTGCATTTCTAAGTGGTACTTTACTGTTCAAAATAAAGTATGTGAAAGAGGGTCATATGAAGCACATTGTTAAAACATGAATATAAGGCAAATTTTTGCAAGGAAAAATATTTTGTAGTAGGGAAGAAGCTCACTTTATATTCAGGGATTTATATTAGATACAAGGCAGTAACTACTAAACCAGTAGGGAAGATAAGTTAGGAGAAATAGAGTAGGATAAAGTAAATATGGTTAGTGCCCTTGAGAGATAGGTACAAAGTAGAATAGAGAGGCTTCAAAACATACACAGACTTAACCAGTATTTCATGGATTTTTATTCTTAGGTGAAAATTAGATTACTTCAAGAGTTGGAGCTGAATCTAACATTAAATAATGGCAACAGGTGATTTAAAAAGAAGCTTACGGAACCTAGAACAAGTACTTCGATTGCTAAATTATCCTAAAGATGTGGATTGTGTAGGGTAAGCTGTAATATCAATCTTATTTTTATTCTTTTATTGTAGAAAATAGATTGCTGGCACTAGAGAGCTATAGAACGTATTTGAGCACATGAACAGATGAACATTAGTGTTTATAGTGCTTTGGCAAGAGTGGTTTAAAGTGGGAGATGTAATCTGGAGGGTCATGCATTGCCTAATTTCTATGGCTATAGTGTTACTATAAATTATTACAGCATTTCTTTCTTGGTTGTCCAGCTTTTGGAATTATGCTCATTAAAAGTCTTTTTCTTTTTTTCCTAACAGTTTGATAAAGGGAGACACAGCAGCGTCTTTGCCCATCATCAGCTATTCTCTTACTTCATATTCACCTTATGTAGCAGAGCTTCTGATGGAATCCAATGTAGAGCTAATAGCAAAGAATGATTTGCGCTTTATAGATACTGTCTATAAGGTATTATGAGTTTATGAAACTATTTTAGAAGTTATTGAATGATTTATAAAAATTTGTATTGAAGTAATATCTTTAAATACTGTCACATGTTACCTAACAAATGCATCATTAGGCATTTTGTCATTGTGTAAGCATCATAGAGTATACTTACTCTAACCTAGATAGTACAGCCAAATACATGTCTAGGCTGTATGTATAGTCTATGGTTTCTAGGCTATAAATGTATAGTACACGTTAATATATTGTAGGCAATTATTGTACAACGTAAGTATTTGTATATCTAAAAATAACCTACACATAGAAAAGTCATGGTAAAAATTTTAGGTGATAGGGCTTTTTTACTTCCATTATAGTCTTCTGAGACCACTGTCATATATGTGGTCCATCAGTGACCAAAATTTTATGTAGCACATGACCATGTACACAACATGTAGAGTTGAGAAGATATTTTCATGTGCATTGATCTCATTAAAATGCAACCCTATTAAATTAATATGCAACTCAAGTTTGATTTGTGGTTGTTTCCTATTCTAATAAATTATGATCACTGACAAACCTTTGTCATTGGTTATCATTTGTTCTTTTTTAATCAAATTTTAGGAAAATTTGGTGTACTCGAAGAACTTAGAAATGTATATTTAGTAAAAGTTGTAGTTCATAGAATTATGAGCTAGCTGTAAGAAGGACTGAAACTTTGAGATAATTTATTCTTTGAGGTCTGAACTCTTCTAGTGTATCTACCTTAGTATCTACACTTCTTCTATATATATACTTAATGTTGTGTTTAATTTTTAAAAAATTCTAATCATTAATTTTTTGCACAAATAGTGTTTTAAACTTTTTTATGGTATTCCTATTTATTAAATCTAATATTTAAAAAAAGAAGTGGAGTTGATTTTGATGAAATGGGAGCTTTTACGTGTAGAGTCTCTGTTTAATATTCCTGTTCTTTGCCTCTAATCTCAGAAAGCTTTCCTAGAAGCCTAAGTGGGACTTATAAGAAATTCCAGGGTTCCACATAGTAGAACCATGTAAACTACTGTTCTATTATATATACAAATAAGAAGTTAAGATTAAAAAATCTACTGACTTATCTGCAAGCAAGTAATAGAATTATAAGCATATAGAACTATGGTTTTCTGACATTTAGTATGATATTCTAATGAACTAAGGATATTTTCTGGTGCCTATGAGGATATTTGAACTTTTTGATGATTGACTATATTTTTCCATCTCTCTGGACAGCCATCTCTCTGGCACAACCTTAGCTACCTGTTTTCCACCTGGATACCTCTCCTATCTGATCATGATTTACACCAGCTCTGTAAATCTCTTTAGTACCATTAGTTAATGGCTTGATCCTCCTTGTCTTCTCAAAGGTAGCTATTACTCTCCTGACCAGGTGGCCATTTATCATTTTGGATTATATAAAAGAATTGCTTCTAATTATTACATGAGTCTTTTTTCCTCTTTGCAGCTTCTTCGTGACCAATTCAATTATAAACCAATTTTGACAAAAAAGCAATTTATACAGTGTGGGTTTGCAGAATGGAAAATCCAAATTACTTGTGATATTTTGAATTGTGTGATAAAAAAGCACAAGGAATTAAGCGGTCTTGACAAGGTAATTTTGTGAAGAGATTCTAATGCTAAATTATGCTAAATGGCCTGGAATTTAAGGTATAAAAGTACTACTCTAGATAGCAAATTATTGCATAGTGCAATATTATTCACAGATTTGGATAACCTTATAAGACTTGATGTTTGCTTAAATATTAGTCACTTGTTTTTATACATCTGTGACTTGGAACTACTAATCTTTAACAGTTCAAAGATAAGTGCCTTTTAATCACTTTTTAGTTTTCATTAGCATCTCTTTAATTGTTAGTTATATTTTACATATGAGTATTTAAATAATAGTGAAATTAAATATATATCATGATTTCAGGCAAAATTTGTTATATGTCTAATATTTTTTTTTAGACTCCATCATTACAAAGGAAGAAAATTATTTCTGGTAAGTCAGAACCTTGTTCAAGCAATGAGAAACCACCTACAGAATCTGTTGGCATTGATATCACTGGCAGGTTTACGACTTCAGGGAAGGTATGAAAATATAAAGAAAGCTTGTCGTGTAGTTTAACAGTTATCTGTTTAATAATCCAGTGTTTGAGGTTCACTTCTCTGAATAGTACCTGGTGAAACATTCTAGTTAAATACTACCATGTAGGGATTTTTTTTTCTTTCGGTACTAGGGATTGAACCCAGGGGCATTCTACCTCCGTGCTACCCCTGAGTCCTGTTTTTCATTCTTTATTTTGAAACAGGGTCTCACTAAGTTGCATTGGGCCTCACTAAATAGCTGAGGCTGGCCACGAACCCGGATCCTTCAGTCTTAGCTTCTAAGTACTGGGATTACAAGGGTACGCCACCACGCCCAGCTATATCTGTTCTTAATTATGCATTTAGTCTTCCTAAAACAAGGGAACATAACAAAGTGCCTACCATTTGTAATAGCATTGGTTAATGTTACATTTATATGCATTGATATTTCTTCTTTTTTGTAGGTTTATTGATACAATATAATTGTACTTCAAAGTGATACAAACATACATGCTCACATTTCTTGGTGTGTTTTCTCCTGTATACCTGCCCCCCCTTACATTGGTATTTCTATAATCAGGAGTATAAATTATCAAATGATTGGTATTCCCTGAACCTGGAATCAGATTTTGGTTGGTGTTTTGAATGTTTTTTCTTTGTTGATATTTTTTTATCTTTGTCGATATCTCTTCTGTCTTTGTCTACTTTAAACAACTGTGGCTAAATGAATCCAATATATTTAGATGTAGTTTACCTGTTTCCAAGGTAGACTTAAACCAGAATATTATTTCATAATTATAAATGTACTTTCAGCTTTCTTCCATCTGAAGAAAACTCTAAGATTGAAGGATAGAATACCAAATATATCATCAATGTCTAATTAGACAAAGGATGTAAATAGTTGCTGGCTGAAGCAAAATCTACAGATTTTTTTCTGTCCTAATCTAAAATATATGAGTTATAGAAATAGAATTTATTAAACAGATTTTTATACTTATATGCCTCTTTTTAAAGTGAAATTTTACAAAAGAGAAGGGTCTTATGCCAGTATCTTTTTTTTTTTTTTTTTTTTTTTTTTTTTTTTTTTTTTTTTTTTTTTTTTTTTTTTTTTTCTTTTAATGTGTTGGGTTTTGCTCCAGGTCATGAGAGCAATAAGAAAAGGAATTATTAGAGGTATGGATTCTGAATAAGTATTCATAGTTCTTTAAGTCATCTAACTTTTACCGGTTTTATCATCTTATTTTGTAACAGTTAAATGATCTATATTATGTATTCCCCAAATAGAACATGTATAAATGGGATTTTCTTATACCGCTTTTTTAACCTTCATTGTGCTTAGCACAGGATTAGCCATACTGTAAATACTTATTAAATATAAGTTGGTATAACTAAATGTACTTTTCAATCTTCTATTTCAGTTTGAGGTTGAAGGGTAACCTAAATTGTCCTAACAAAGAAAACTGTAAAATTTCAAGACATTAAGTGTGCTTTTAGTTTTCTTTGTTATCCATCAAAATTTAATGATTTATATCATATCTTTATCAGAAATTTGAATAAATATTAAAAGTTGTCAGAGAAGTTAGAATCTATAAATTCATTTCTTTATTTAAGGCAAAGGTTAAGTGGGTACTAAAGCAGATTGTCTCCTTCCCAGTGTCTTATGCATAATGCTATTTGTGACTTCTTTGTCACTTATATTAAGTTTGGATAGTACATATGCAGACTGTAGAAACTATCAGACCGATGTATGTGTATCTATGTTTATAGCTGCACAATTCACAATAGCCAAACTATGGAAGCAGCCAAGATGTCCATCGATAGATGAATGGATTACAAAACTATGGGATATGTACACAATAGAATTTTACTCAGCCATAAAGAACAAAATCATGTTCTTTGCAAGGAAATGGATGTAACTAGAAAACATTATGTTACGTGAGATTAGCCAGTCACAAAGAGTAAAAGAGCACATGTTCTCCCTAATATGCGGATGTTAGGGAGAAGATGGGGCATAAGAGGGTCCCCAGATAAAAAAAGTAGAGACCCTCAATAAACAAGTTGATTTAACCGAAGAAGATGGACGGGGCGGGGGGCATCCTAAGGCACATGATGTACTTACACAATTATATCAAGGTCACTCACTGAACTGAACTTGAGAGGGAGGGAGGGCTGGGGAGTGGGGGTGGGAATTGGGGAAGGGGTCAGATGAGAAATGTGTGCACATTTGTCTCTGTCAATTCATACCTAACAAAGATGTATACATACAAAGCACGAACTATTACAATAAAAAAAACTGTTAGAAATAATAAAATCATAATGTTATAGAAAAAAGCCAAAAAAAAAAAAAAGAAAATAAGCAGAAGAGCCCTGTGTAAATGCATAGTTTGTTAGGACTTTCCTTTTGTGTAAGTTTGAATTGTTACCCAGGGTTCTAATACATTGTGATTTGCTTAATAGAAAAAACTGTAGAATCCTACTCCCAGAACTAGTTCTTGATTATTTACAAATTATGTGAAACCCCTTTTTAAGAAGAACTTTTATTATGGAACATTTCAAACATTTATAAAATACCCATCAGCCAGTTTCAAAAAGTTATCAACTTTGCTAATCCCGTTTCATCTTTATGGAAACTACTTTTCCCAACATTTTGAAACAAATTGAGACATTATTAAACAAATGTTTTTTAAAAATATAAAAATGCTTTAAAAATATGGTTCACAATTTTATCATCACATAGTATGCTGTAATAATAGTTTGCAGTGTTTTGATACATTATACATGGTAATTTAACCTTTTAAAATTCTTTGAAGGAAGATTGGGTGCTCTTTTTTACTGTATTATTGTATGTTTAAATTACTGTATGTTTAAAATAATTGTGGGAGAAAAGCCATTAAAGCGCTTCTTACATATTTTTCTCCATGCAGAAGAAAGCTTTGGTGATCCGTCACCTGTATAATGAAGACAATGTTGACATTTCTGAAGATACATCAAGTTCAGTAGCAGATGTGAATGAAGCATTTGATATGTCAGAATTAAAGGCTACTGAAATAAACTTTCCTGAAATAAAGGTCCCTGAAATCAAGGATGAACAAGTAAGAATTCTGGACTTATTTTACAAATATTGCTATTTCTTACTTTCATATCCTTGATTATTTTAGCATTTAAACTTCTGGACTATAGCCATTTGCATTATTAATCATGACGTGATATATATGTTATCATTACTTAAGAGTTCATAACTTTTACTTAATATAATTCAACAGATATAATCTGCTGCTTCTATTTATGATTTTGACCTTGTATTACCAGTTATGCAAGAAAGAGTAAGATGTGGTACTTGGAGCCAAGGAATTGCAATCTAGTGATATAGAGATACAGCACTTTGTACAATGGAGATTATCTACCACTTGTTTTCTGTGCTGGTGAATGAGAAAACTTGGCACTTTTCATTTTTATTTGCCTTTTAATTTACCTTTCTGGATCCTTGCTGCTATTCTTTATCTCTTAGAATACTGTTTCTATTATTCTTTATTGCCACAGAGCCTGTTACGTGTCTGATCTCTACTGTTTCTGCTAATGCACCTTTTTTTATCCTTATTCAATTTCTTGTGACTTCTGTACATCTCCGTATGCAATTGTTATTTATAAAAATTACCAGATAGCCATTGGACTTACTTCCTATTATACCGCATACTGAATAATCTGCATGCATTCTGTTGTTTGATTATTTCCTGTTAGCTTTGTGCTTTGTGTTTTTACAAGAAGATAGTGATAGTTTTATTGTGCTACCTGGTATTATTTAAAGGAATTATGCAAATTAACTCACAAGAACCATGTTAAGGTAGGTATTGTTAACTGTATTTTTTAGATGAGAAAATGAAGGCATCAAAGTCATATTATGTATCTAAGTAGTCTGCCTCCAGAGGTAGCTCTCGTAACGCTCATGCTGGACTCCCTCTCCTAACTCTTGAAATAACACAAAGAAAATGAGAATGCACTGGTTTTAAAGGAATTTCAGCTTATATATGATGTCTTTAATCTTTTTAATCATTTTAGGATATGAAAGTTAGTCTTGAGATTACTGCACTACAGACTATGCTTGCTGAATGCCAAGAAAAGCTTAAGACTTTGGCTTGCATAGAGAAAAGGCTAGATTCTTTGGAAGAAAAAATGAAAGGAAAAGTGATGGTAAATGAAACCGTCTGGACTAATCTTCTGAGTCGTGTCACTCTTCTGGAAACAGAAATGCTTTTGTCGAAAAAGGTATTTTCTTTATCATGTATAGAATGTCTCAGATACAATAAAACATTTCTTTTATTGTTATGTGTGTGCTCTTTTGGAAATGCTAAATACAAGAATATTTAGGTAATAAGAGAATGTTTCATTAGAATGAAGTCCTGTTTAAATATAGCCGTTTTTTTTTGTTGTTCTTGTTTTTCTCTTCATCAAATAAGATAACCTGGAAAACCTGTAAATTGAGCTTTTATTTGTTAGTAGTATTTGAAATACTTAAAATGAAGTAAGAATATGTTTGACTTTATGAAAAGCTTGAAATTACCATTTTTTAGCCTTTACAATTTGCAGGAGAAGTTGCAGAAGAAGAAAAATTAGGATTATAACTCTTCTAAATTGAGTCCTATTTTATATAGTTACTAAATTTACCATTGCTTTATTGAATCTGAGAAATTTGTTTAAGATTTTGATTTCTGGCCTATCTTTTCTTCCTAGAGAGTGAAGTTGGTAGATTCAAGAAGCTTACTTCAGCTCCCACATTTAAAAGATTATTTCTTATATATTGGAATACTTACATACTGCTTTGTAAATAAAATAATTATACTATTTACACATTTCTTGTGCCGTCTTTATTTATACCAGGGAGTAAGAATATAAAATGAAAAGATTTTCCTTTTATTTTATTGTAAATATGTATCTCTACTTTGCAGAGTGAATATGTAGAGTGTAATACAGTGAGTGAAGATTATGCTTCTTGTAGTAACATGGATCTTCTGACATTTGGTAAGTTCTTAAATGACATTAATATTGCTAGTATAGTAAGAGGTTTTCAGAAAATAATTTTTATGAGTATTTGATAATTTTAATATACTCAAGCTTATATTTCTAAAAAATTGCAAAGTTCCTATAGTAACAATAATGAACCTACGCATGCTACTAAAGCCAAGTATTAGTTCAGTAACCAGCTTGCATATCTTACATAACATAGTTGGGTGAATAAATTCCAGCGTACACAGCTGCAAACTTTTAGAGATAATTTGTTCTTTTAATCATTCTAGAGTAATGAAGTGCTCTATAATAACAAAAACTAGACCTCTAGAGTTTCTAATTTTTAAACTTAACTAGTAAATTTCTTGTATGTAAATAATATATGTAACCTGTGTTCACTGGCAGTTATAAAATGAGAAAGATAAAGAATTAGCAGCCCGTCTTTTCCATGTGACTTAACTTCAAGTCATATTTTCACTGTGAATGAACATCAAGGATAAGATTTTTGGTTTTCAGTAACAGCTTTTATTCTTGATTTTTGTTTTTTTAAGAAATGGAGATCTAAATTGTATCTTTTGTCTATGATTAAATCATAGTTGTAGAAGAGGTAGTTTATACAATTGAGAATTCATCATGAAATTAAATTTTAGTATATCATCAAATCATCAAGCATCATCATTAACATCATCAAATCTTTCAGCTACTACATATAAATGATAATGACACTACATTAGAGCACTAAGTATGTGCCTTGCGCTCGCTCTCCTAACTGTTATATTATCTCACGTAATTCTCCAAGTAACTGCAAGATGAGTACTATTATCATCCATATTTTATAGACGAGGAAAGTGAGGTACAGTGCAATTATGTAACTATGCCAAGGGTCATACAGTTTACTGAATGGTGGACAGATTTGAATCCAGGCAACTCTGTGAGGGTTTAAGGAAGTGAGGGCTTTTCTGATGTGATGCTGTCTGGAAGCAGAAACAATTTAATGATCAATGATTAGAATGAAATGGAGCCAAACATCGGTGGAAAAGAAGCACTAAGTATATCAGTGGATTGCTCTCTCTGGTCACTTTTGCAGTTACCTAATATTCTTATTAATACTGTAGTTGTATTCCCTCTCTATATATGTTCTAGTTGGGGAAGGATACACAATATAAATCATTGCATATACAAAATTTAGGGCAAGTACATATTTTCCTGCTTAGCTTCAAATTATCCCTTATTTGCCTATTACCCACAGCTTCTACTAAACAGTCTGAATCCATCTAGTCTTCAGATAATCTTTACCCTTAGGCTCAGCTAATTGGATGCAAAATAGGCTCTTACCCCAGTAAATACCAATCCAAAGCATGTTGAGCCAAATTATATTCCATAGAATTTGGAATTGGGACACCAAGAATGGTTAACTAAATTGAGTAATGTTGAGCCTGAGATAGGCTGACTTTTGTCCAAGTTTACATTGAGAAATCAGAGAAAGCCATTCTGCAAAGAAAAGCTGATGAATGGAGCAAATGATAAGAGAAACAGACAAAAGAGACTGTGGCTCCCTATGAGAGAAAAGGTAGTCTTACAGCTGTTTCAGTCTTCATGTATTAATACTTTGTTTCCAACTTGAGCTTTCCATAAAGGTTTAGGATCAAACTGTCCTTATGTAAACTAGTTTCAATGGATATCTGATCTGGGGTTTTGTTTTGTTTTTTTAACCTTGTTTTTGCAGCCAAACTTACTGTGACTAACACACAGGGTATGACTGTAGGATTGGCTTGATAGAAACCTGTCTTATCTGTGATGTTCCATAATTGACTGAGTTGTAGAAAAAATTTGTCATTTTTTCAAATTAATGATATCAAGATATCTGAAATGTTATTAGTTTTTTAGTTCTTTAGAAAAAGAAATCTGTGGATCTTGAATTTTAAGCATTATTTTTTCCAAATCTGTCAACTCAGGATAGGATGTTTCTTGCTTTTTAAAGGGTACAGATATTAATAGTTGCCACTTGTCACAGAACAATAGTAAAAATTTTGTGAAATGCTTAGACATTGCTGGATAAAAGTGCTAACAGTATTCATTAGTTAATATAGATGCCACCATTTGAAGAAAAGAATATACATGAGTCAGTTTATATGAGTCAGTTTATATTTACAAATAATTAACTTGCCTATTTAAGAAAATTGCCTTCTACTCCTTTTTTTTTTTTTTTGAGATTAAGTTCGTAGGCTGGCCTCAAATTTGTGATCCTCCTGATTCAGCCTCCTGAGTAACTCAGTTGGGATTTTGGGCATGCACCACCATGCCTGGCTGCCTTTGCTTTTTTTCTTCTTTTTTTTTTTTTGGTGGTGCTGGGAATTGGATGCAGGGGCATTCTATCTCTGAACTGTACCCCGAGCCCCTTTTATTTTTTATTTTGAAATAGGGTCTCACTAAGTTACTGCATGCTGGCCTGGAACCTGTGTTCTTCCTATTTCAGCTCCCAAATACTAGGATTACAGGTATGTTCCACCATACCAGGCTGCCTTTTGCAATTTTTATTAGCCAATTTTTGACATCTAGATGTCCACTAGTAGGCTGTTCTTTTGAAAGAATACCAAAAACTAATTTTTGATCTACACTAGTAGCCATTTTATAGTAAAATAATGTTAATTTTCTTTTATCACTAATTAAAATTTTTAGATACACTATTTTGAAAGGAAGAGGTAACCTAAAATTTATTTCTTCAGAGCCGGGCGTGGTGGCGCATGCTTGTAATCCCAGCATTCGGGAGGCTGAGACCGGAGGATCCGGGTTTGCAGCCAGCCTCCTCAGCTACCTAGTGAGGCACTCCGCAACTTAGTGAGACTCGGTTTCAAAATAAAGAATAAAAAATAGGGCTGGGGGTGTAGCTCGGAGGTAGAATGCCCCTGAGTTCAATCCCCAGTACCTCAAAAAAAAAAAAAAAAAAATTTATTTCTTCACAGACAGAAAAAGCAACTTGGAGCGATCAGCAAGTATTCCTCTGTCCTTTGGTTATAGTACAGAATCATCAGATCCAACTCCAAGAACTTCAGCTATTAATTACACTGGCTTGAATGATATTTCAGAGGTAAGAAAAACTGGCAACTGCTTGAATGATTTCCTTTTTAAGGTCAAAAGAACAAGCAAACATTGGTTTTAGTTGTATATGCTATTAGCAAAATGAATAAATAAAAATAGCAAACTGTGTAAATCTTACCAGTCCATCAAGAATTCTTTGTGATGAGTAAACAGTATTTAGTACAGTGTTTTAGACTCTGTTTTATATGTTCATGGTCCATCTTTGAGGATGGTTTACTTTGAGAAATTGCCTAAATTTGTTGCTTTTTAAATTAAAGGAAACAACAATCCAGAAAATGCAAAGGATGAAAAAAATGTAAGTAACAGAAAGGGGCAACAGAAATTCATTTCTCTATAGGGAATTGTGTTGGATTACAATGTATATAGAATGTGCATATGTGCTTCAAAACTTAAAGGTCTCAATCAGGTGTGGAATTTCCTCCAAGACTCCAGTGGATAATAAATCCGCCTACAATTATGTGTTTGTGAGATAAGTCACTGTTTTTGTTTCCAAGAAGTAATATAAAACACTGTTATTGGAATTAACTGTGAATTAAAGAGTACAAAGATATATTTGGTGGTTAATTAAGTTATCTATTTTTTATAACTAGTTTATCAGAATATTGAATATATGTAGATAGATGACTGGAGACATTTTCTGTACTGTTAAAGTATCATTAGCCTTTTTAAAAGTAAGTGATTGACAAAGTAATACTTAATGATACTTTTATCTAGTATAAATAGCATTACATCTAGTTTTTAACATAGCAGTTCAAAGGCCATATAAAATGAAATTGTGTAAGAATATTATGCAGCCTATTACCTTAAAAACCTATAGTATTCTTTTGAAATTTGAAAAATGCTAAAATAACTTATGCTACAGGAATTGACTCTGTTTTTCTCTCTTTTAGTCATAGTTATATTTAGTTTATTAATAGTAACTGTACCTAGAAATAAAATATATTCAAGTTTACTTTAGGCTTCAAAGCATAATTTTGAGAACATAAATCTTATTCTTCATTATAAATTGCTTATTTGCTTAATATATCATTTGTTTGTTCTATTTCAGGTTTGAAGAAACTGCTGAGTTACTGAAATGCCCAAGTTACCAATTGTAGCATTTGCTGCATGATTTTTTCTAAGACTTTGGCTACTGTACATGTTGTATATTTTAAAATTCTCTATATAATTTTAATATACTGTGATATTTTATTAAGAATTTGGATTCCATTTGGTATATGAGTTTTTCATTCATTACTGAATAAATATGTTATTATTTTTAAGTTATGATTATACTGATTTACTCTCGTTCACTTTTCTTAGGAAAAACTTATGCTCCAGTACATTGCTTTTACAGAGTGAAGTCATTATGACAAGCACTGTATTTTTGTGTTGACATTTGTTAGAAGTGTGCTAAGTAATGTGTTTTTTAAAGTGCAGGCTTGAGGACCATGGTTTACATCCTGTTGGAAACATTCCAACTAGGACTTGCATATTGTACCCAGGAGGCTCTCATATATACTGTCTTGCCATCTGTGCTGATGAGTAAGTGGAAATGAAAAGTTAAAAATGCTCATTGAAATTTAAAACAAAAATATGGCTATTTTATGCTTAGTTAAAAAGCAGCAGTACCTTTTCAATTAACACTGAGAAAGTAAGGGTAGAACTGTCCTTTTCTATTGAAGCAAGTTTGAAGGTTCTCTGTGAGAAATATGTTGTTTAGTGCTCTGTTCTATAACATGTTTTAAGATTAGCAGCACAGATGCAGATGGTGGCCCTCCAGTATGAGAAGATACACAATGAAGTTTTTCTTTTTTTTTCTTTTTTTTTTTTTTTGCGGTACTGGGGATTGAACTCAGGGGCATTCTACCTCCGAGCTATACCCCCAGCCCTATTTTTTATTCTTTATTTTTGAAACCGAGTCTCACTAAGTTGCAGAGTGCCTCACTAGGTAGCTGAGGCTGGCCGCGAACCCGGATCCTCCGGTCTCAGCCTCTCGAATTCTTTTTTTTCCTAATGATAGGAAGTTGTAAAATTTTAGAGAAAAAGCCTTTAGATGAAGTTAAATCAAGAGAAAATGAAATTCATTTAAAAAATTACTACAAGCTGGGCGTGGTGGCCCACGCTTGTAATCCCAGCATTCGGGAGGCTGAGACCAGAGGATCCGGGTCCGCGGCCAGCCTCAGCTACCTAGTGAGGCAGTCCACAACTTCGTGAGACTCGGTTTCAAAATAAAGAATAAAAAATAGAGCTGGGGGTATAGCTCGGAGGTAGAATGCCCCTGAGCTCAATCCCCAGTACCGCAAAAAAAAAAAAAAAAAAAAAAAAAAATTACTACAGAAATATCTTTTTTTAACTTTATAAATAAAAATGTAATAACAATCTGGGCAATACTCAAGAAAATTGACTTCTGTAGAAGGATAGAAATTATTTTCCTTTTTTATCATATAGTCATCTGACTATATTTTACTTATCCATCTGTTTATCATATATATGTATAATTTGGTATTTCACTGTTAATATAAAATATTAACTTTAAGTAGAAATAACTTTTAAGGAAGTGTTCTTAGTATTCCAATAAATGTTTGATCACTAGACTTTAAAACTATGAGCTTTTATGTCAGCACAAAAGCATGTAACTTTGAATTTAGTAAAATTTCAATATTTCTAAAATCAATGAATCCTATTAGCTTTATTTTTCAGTTTTAAAAACGGCACATTTATAAAACACAAGAGATTACAAACTGGAAAGAGCTACTATAGTTTTAAATTATCTTCCAGAATATCAGTACCAATGTGGAATTATAGCACCACCTTGTGGTTGGTATGCCAGTAGTTTGCCTTTTATTAAAATAAGTGATTTCCCATAAAACAGAGTATTTTCTCCTTTGAAAAAAACTCAATTCCAATTTTAAAAAGAAAAATTTTTGAAGTTTTCTTGTGTAATACAGGAGAAAAAGTAAGTATGTCTTTATCCTCCTTAACTCTTTATATAGTGTAAATATATACAAAATTAGATGATTTGAAACATTTGTAATCTAGTTTATATATAATATGCAAAGTATAAGTACTTATTGAAAATATAATGAAAAATATTTTATTTGTATTATCAAGTAGAAATTTAGAATCCAGTGTTTCTTAATTTATCTAACAGCTTACACAGGTACTAATAAAATCAACTCATAATGACACCATATTAAATACAAATATAAAAACTTATAAGGACACTATTTACAAAAAATCTCTTCACTATTTTGATCATATAATCTTTGGAAAAATAAAGCAAATTTGACTTCACTAATGTTATTGGAAGAATTGCCAAATTATTATTCTTTTTAGAAATAGTAGTAAAAGCTTTTTGTATTGTTTTGTTTTTCTCTTAGGTAATTTGATAAGTGGTTTATAACAAATGAATCCCCTATGGGGACTTGAGAGGCTGAGGTAGGGAGCTCCTAGAAATACTATCTGTAAGTTACATAATTAACCCTTAGCTAATTGGAATTTTCACTAACTTAATCTCTTTAATTATCTTATAAACTGTATAAAAATTATTTTATTACCAAAAAGGTGTCAGTAGATTGGGCTGTCCTTTTTGCACTATCTTCTCTAAGCAGATATAGACAGAGATCATGCAGGAATCCTGTAAAGAATGCATAAGGTAAATACTAGTTTAGAAATGGTTAAAAATAAGTAACATCTATTATATGAAAATTCTAGGCAAAGCTAAGGACTCTCACATTAGAAAAAGTAGTTCTATCATGTTTGTCTTTTTCTACTGTTTTAATGTGATGTTTTAACATGTAATATATTCCTTCTAAAATAAAACGTGCAGACTTTGGAACTCTGTTGTGTGCCATTTATTACAGCTTTATATAATTGACTGGCACTTGGGGAAGCATTAAAAAGTAAAAGGACCTTGTCAATTTTACAATCTACAGCACTTTGCTGAGCTCAAATAATATAGCTTTTAATTTTTATGTTTTAACAATCCCCAAGTTTGTCCCCTTTCTTTGAAGCTGAAGAATGCAGAGAGGGTAAAGTGGTAGAGATAGTATGAAACTTTCAACTATACAATTAAAACTTAACTATTGTGTCACTTAAGCGTTAATATTTCTGGTGAAAAGGACAAGTTTCTTATGCTACTCAAAGAGAAAAAACAGCAGGAAACTCAGTAGTGTGCTGACAACAGTAGCATCATCAAGAACATGCAAGTTTATTTTTACTGGGAATTTTTAAATAATTCTATATTTGATTGTGATTTTTGTTTCTAATACTTGTAGGTTAAAGACTGTGTATTTGTATATGTCTTTTTTCATCTCTGAAGTCCAGTAAAACACTAGTACAAAATTGACTTCGTTTTTGAGACATGGTCTTATTTCATTACCCAGGCTGGTCGCAAACTCATGAGCTCCAGTGATCCTTTCGCTTTAGCCTCCCCATCTCTCGAGACTGTAGGCATGCATGCACCACCACACCTGGATCACTGATTTAAAAAAAAAATGTAACTTGCTTTTGCTTTTTAATTTTTTAATTGTAAAATGTTAAACTCAGCATTTTAACACTTAGAACAGAGGACTTATGCAATAAGTATCCCAACTATAAATTATTTGAACTTTTATATTATGGATGGAGTGTTGAGTAGAAAAGAAAAGGAGAAGATAATCACCTAGGAAAGTTAAACGATTAAAGTGATGAGAAGGCTGAATATTTTGGAATAGGTCCTAATTTGTAGACTCAATCCTTCAGTTCACTTCAGTTATTATGTAGTTGGAGTAAAGTCAACTCGTGCTAAAAGAAAGATAATTATAATTATGAAACTAAATTACAGTGGAGTCCGGATTGATAGTTAGATGTAGCTCTTTAATTCATTTAGTGTTGAAATCTTGAGAGACACTTAGGGTAGTGCACTAGGATTATCCTATACTTGTATCTTATGTCTTTTGGGTGAATTGGATAATTGTCTCACTCTTTTACACAACTTACTCTATACTTTTGTAGTTTAGCCGTAAAATTTACCTCAAGTAGATCCTTTCTTTCTGGGTCCCCAGTCAACGATGTTTGTATTTTTTTGTTTGTTTGTTTTGGGGTTTTTTGGTGCTGGTGATTGAATCCAGGACCTCACACATGCTGAACATGTACTCTACCCCTGAGCTACACCTCCAGCTAGGAAAAGTTTGAGCTTTGCTTAGAATGTATTTCTACTAGCATATTATAAATAAAGTCTTAAAATGAAGCTACATATAGTTAACCGTTATACTATTGACTTAATATAAATTTTGGTGGAGTCGGGATTGATCATTTTAAGATCCATTACTAGTTCAGTTTTTCTTTTTCCTATCCCCTATGTTGATAAGGAAGCATCTCTTTCTGTAAGTCCTAATTCAGGGGGCTTGGGTCTTCTTTCATTGTCCTTTGTTACCACAGGGGAGACAAAAATTTATCTCTACCCTCCAAGGATCTCTAACTGAGCCTGAAATTAAATTGACAGAACATAGATTAACAGGAAAAGCATACAGACTTCCACATACCCATGAGAAAGTGAAAACCCAAAGAAGTAAGAAAACTGAAATGCTTTATACAGTAGGCTGGACCAAGAGTGGTGGTTGTGGAGCAATAAAATGAATGGGGAGGCTAAAAGAAGATAAGTTAATTTTAACAAGGTCTGCTTGGACAGATTTTTCTCAGCTATGACTCCTTGTCTCTGGTGACAAGAATGTTTCCATGTACAGAGAGAATATCTTTCACATGGGAGTTTTCTTCTGTCACTGGTAAGAAGAATGTTTCTTTCCTGCTGGTATAGGGAGAACAGAGTGTCTGCTATTTTTCAAGTGCCTTTAGCTCAAAATAATCCTCATACCAAAAGTGGTGTGTTTTGTAGTGGCATATTCTGCTCCATTCACTGTCAAGACCATAGCACAATTTCACTCAGCCAAAGGTAATTACTACTAACTCCCCCACCCTGAATCCTGTCATTAATACTGTACAATCTGTATCCTTTATACTATTTCATCCATTTATTTCCCATTTCTGTGATTATCACCTTAAGGTTTTCTCATTCTTTGCTTACACTACTCACTGATCTCCCTATTGACATCCTGCTTCATGCAGTGTATCCACAATACTACCAAATTGTGGTTTTTGAAATGCTCTTTTGATTATGCCATGTTGTTGCTTAAAATATATCTTTGAGTATGTCCTGTTCTTACTGGGCAAAACCCAAACTTTTTGGGCTGAGCAGCAGAGACCTGCTTCTTTGAAATCTCATCTACTTTCCAGATGACCTACAATGGATAGTCTATGTACACCACTGTCTTAGCTTTTGCATACTATGTCTTTTGCCTAGAATTACTTTCCTTTTAATCTGTCAAACCTCTACTTATCCTCAAAGATACTTTACCTTTCTTAGGTAGTCTTTTCTCAACTAGAGGCCAAATTGTATACTTCTGCTTGCTGTTTTAGTGCCTTGTTTATACTTTGTTTTGTTTTTTACAATACCAGGGATTGAACCCAGAGGCATTCTACCTCCGAGCTATACCCCCAGCCCAATTTTTTATTCTTTATTTTGAAATAGGGTCTCACTAAGTTGTGGAGGGCCCCACTAAGTAGCTGAGGCTAGCTGCGAACCTGCAATCCTGTCTTAGCTTCTGAAGTGCTGGGATTACAAGCTTGTGCCACCATGCTTGTCTTATAATTTTGATTTTTATATCTAGTTTATACCTATACTTAGTTATATGACCTTAATATTCATTAGTCATATCTTTTGGTTTTCAGTCTTCCAAAACTTATTTCCTTGGTGCTCAACACTTGTTTATTCAAATTTTTATTCACCACAAACTAAATGGTAATAATATTTATTGACTGAATGACTGCCAAATAAATTATAATAAAGGTTTCCAGATAAGTAAGATTTTACCAAATTGGAAGATAGGGCCTGGTCATCTATGATATATATATTAATGGAAGGAGTATATAGAAGAAAAATATAATCAGATATTCTAGAAAAGAGTTTCTACAAGTAGGGTTGGGGGAGGGAGTTGGAGAGGGGAAAAAGGATTGAAGAAGGACACAGTTCAAATAATACTATGGCAATATATGAAGGTATTACTACCACTTTTACTAATATGGGGAGAGGGGTGGAATGCAGAAGGAAATACACCAAGAGATGTGTGCATGTAAATTTTTTATCACATCGAACCTCACTATGATGTATAATTGCAATGAACTAAAAAAGTATTAAAAAGGGTCATCCAAAGATGAATAGCTCATCGACACATTAATGAATGAATTTAGAATGAAGATGAATTGTCCACTAGGTGCCACTCTGTGCCAAGCACTGGACATAGGTAGAAACAAGATAAGTATGTCTCCTGTTCTCACTGAGTTTGAGGCTGAGTAAAAAAAAAAATAGTTAAAAAATAAGAATGTATAGTAAGTGCTGTGATAAGGGAAGAACAATCCATCTGACTGATCAAAGGCAGTAGGAAGGCTTCTCAGAGGAAGAGATATAAATTTTAATTCCTGAAAGATGAATAGCAGATAGCCTGGTACTATGGATTGAATATGGTTTATCTCCTTTCAAATTAATATTGAAGTTTAATCCCCATTGTGAGATATTAAGAAGTTAGAAATGTAATTCTACTGTGGTGTTTACAGGTGGGACCTTTGGGAGGGGATTAGGACTAGGTAAGGTCATCAGGATAGATCCCCAATACTGAATGCTGGTGGCTTTATAAAGATGAGGTCAGGAACACACTCATGCTCCCCATCTTGCCATATGTTATCTCTCTCCCACCATGCTGTCTGGCATGATGAAATACAGCCAAGGGGGTTCTCGTCAGATCTGACACTGCTCTTTAAACTTCCTAGACACCAGAACTGAGCTAAATAAGTGTCTTCTCAACTGAAAACAGATGATCCACCAGGAAAGATGGTTTAAGCAAAAGGACTTGCATGAACAAAGACTTGAGAAGAGGGCATTTGAAAGAAGTTCACTAGGACTTTTGCCTACTTGAGTGTGTGTTGGTGTCTATGGGAGCAAGGTGGCTAGAAGTCAGTTTTGCTGTAGATTTATGCTAATGTTTCAGTATGAAAAATGCATGAAAGGAGACAAAACTAGCAGCAAAGAAACAATGGTTACCAGGTTATTGATGTAATTTACCTCCTAAGCCACCCTTAAGGGTAACTCAAGAATATGAGGAGAGTTGAGGTGGAGAGAAATGATAGGATTTGATAGAATATATTTATATATTTCCTCCAATTGAAGGCTCACCTTCAGTTTAGCATCTGCATTGGGGGAATGGGAGGAGAACACTGTACTAATGTTGTCTAATACTTTGCAAAATTGGCCTTGGGCTAGAATCATAATTGGAAATAAAAAAGATGGAGCCGTGCTCCTAACCTGAGTCAGATTGTGCATCGCGCGCACACACACACACACACACACACACACACACACACAAGTAATTTGTAGGTATCTTAAGTTTGAGAAACACTAGCTTACATTCACATATTTCTTGTTTTATTAGCACATTCAATATTTGAGTTTAAGCCTTCAAATTCAAGATTCTTCTGAATTGCTTTCACCTAAATACATACAAATCTATAATCCACAGTATCTTGGGCTCGAATACCTTTGAATATATAGAATTTTAGAGTTTTGAATGAATTTAAACTTTTTTTCTTAATTGAATTAAATATAGCTAAAACATTAATATAGTTAAATATAAAACATTAAATATAGTTAAAACATTCTTCAACATTAGGTGTATATTTTGTTCAAATATATGTTTGGGGTTTCATCAGTAATGATCATCCCTAAGCATGCATAGATCATACTAATTATCTTCCATCTTTGAAATATGCTGAGAAATCCCCTACTTTTTCACTTTTAATTCTATTGCCCAAAGTACAAGAGGCCATCTTCTGCAGACATAATTAACTTTTTAGTATTATATCATGGTGTGACCTTTCTGATAACATGGAAAGTGACTATTACAATCCACATTTTACATTTAACTTAAAGTTCAGTGGTATATGGTCTTACTATTTTTAAAAACCATGTGTCAAGTATAGTCTATTTTAAGAAGTATTAAAATGAAAGGACATAAAAGCAACTTAGATTTAAAAAAATATATTTAGGAAGCCATATGAATAGATGGGTGTGAGGAAAGGAAAACCAAACCACTCCACATTTATTAACTTTTCCCAATCATAGTGTTCCCTCAACTTCATCAGCATCTGTGTAAGTAATCCCATTATCTTAGAATCTGATTAGTGTTTTCAATCTCTGACTATTGTTAACTATTGATAATTCAAACTAGAAAATTAAAAACAACACCACAGTTGAGGACTCTTCTAATGAACATCAAAAACAAATGTCAGAGCCAGGTGTGGTAGTGCATGCTTGTAATCCCAGCATTTGGGAGGCTGAGACTGGAGGATCCAGGTTCGCGGCCAGCCTCAGCTACCTAGTGAGGCACTCCGAAACTTAGTGAGACCCTGTTTCAAAATAAAGAATAAAAAATAGGGCTGGGGGTATAGTTTGGAGGTAGAATGCCCCTGAGTTCAATCCCCAGTATGGCAAAAAAAAAAAAAAAAAACAGTCAAAACATTTAAAATATAAAGTCATCTCAAAATTCCATCCTTTTCTCAATTTTCACCATATTTGACTCACTGTGATCTCTTCTATTTTCCTCCTCCATATACATACACTTTCTGTTTTTTAACTTGCTAGACTTTCCATGGTCTTGTAAATACTGTTCTGTCTACTGAAAATGTTCCTTCTTCTTGCTCACTTCCCATCCTCTGTAACACATTTCCTGATTAATGTCTACTTACCCTACAAATTTCAGGCTAACCCTAACTTCTTTTGGGTAGTTTCCCCTAACTCACTATAATAGGGTAGATTTCCTGTTCATGCTATTAAATTGTAATTTTCCTTCATTTCAGTTTGTATTAAACCCATTTGAGATTGTTAAATAAGGTCTGCCTTCCCTGATAACCTGTAAGGACCATGTGAGAAGAGATCCTGAGTTTTGTTTACTGATGTATTCACCATGCTTAGCACAATGTTTGGCACATAGGATACTCTTAATTCATTGTGTGGTTCAATAGACAAAACACTTAAGACTTTCCTCTCACTCCTCCACATTACTATATAATTCAAATTCTGTTCCTATTTTCTAAATTCAATGCCTTAAACCAATTTTAATTTAATATGAACTACTCTAGATGTTATGCTACAGTTCTGTATCTGATGATCTATTTAAATGTAGGATGTAGGATTAATTTCTAATTGGTTACTTTTACAAAGTTTATACTATAAGCATTGCTATTGAAGTCTAAATAAAATTTCTCTTAATAAAAAAGGATAGGAAATTTTATGAAAGTTTTCTCAATAAAGTACCTATGGCTCATTGAAACCACTAAGGCCATGAATATTTAGGGAAAATGAGACTTCTTGTAGCAATATGGAAGACAAGATATTAAAAAATATTTTTAAAAAACCCCCAAAACCAACCCTCCTGTAACAAATCATTACATATTCTAGAGAAAGTTACAACCTTTGGCAAAAGAAAAAGTGGATATTCAGAATATTAATCCTTTCTGAGACAGCCGCTGCCTGAGGGATTGCTGCTATTAGAAGCCTAAGGCTTTCAGGGTTTTCCCCTTGTGTCTTTTCATTACCTTTATTATTTATTTACATACAATAAAATTCACCAATCTAAGCCATCCATACATCCAGTTGCCAGAATGGATTATTCAATGAATGGTTTAAGAAATATCTTGAGTATTCATATGAGGGAAGATGAACTTAGTCTCTTATTTTATACCATTTATACATTCAGATTGATTAAAGACTTAAATGGGAAAATATAAATGAAAATGAGGTCCGTGAACACCAATGTCAATATCACCTTGGAGAAAAATCTGCATTTAAAAATATTTTTGAGTGCATATATGAATATTGAAGTTGGAGAAGCACTTTGATAAAGGAGATTTTAACATTAGGGCAAGGAAATAGTTCCTAAAACGCAAAATGCTCAAGTCTTAACAGGAAAAAAGTTACTGGCTAAAAGATGGTTTCCTCGAGGATTGGTTGTTCACACAGAAGATAGCCCTGAAAATATGTCAGGCTGAAAGTCACTTAGAGATTTTCTCCAACATCCTGCATCTATGGCATATCCTTAAACATGAAAGGAAATTTATTGGCCCATTATACTGATTAAGTGAGGGGAACCATAATATAGCAGAGTCCAGTAATTCCACCAAGAAGAAGGAGGAGAAAAATAGCTAAGTTGTGGGCATGCATTCATTCCAACACTAATCAGTGAGAGTCAAGCACTAGGTCTAAGGCTAGTGTACGTTGCCATGGTATGAGTGAAGGAGACATAGCTTGTCTCATGACTGCCCTGCTTCTATCTTGCTATGCTCGTAGACATCTGCCTTCAAAGTCTAGGCACGCATGTTGAGGAACAACTGCCTGGACCTGTCTCAAAGTGTTGTCCAAGTTAGGCTTCACAGCTCTAAAACTAACACACTTGGTGTCTCTCAGAAGATAATTTAGATGTTCAAATGGACAAAATACACTATCAACAAGAGCTGAAAGTTAATTTTGGTGTTATGGCTGGGCTTTTAGGCCTGACCTTTGATTCCAGAGAGCTGTTGAGCTGCTTGATAAGTGGGGATGGTCTCCTGTTCCACTGTCAACCTAGAAAGCCTTCTCAACCCCAATTGATGAAAGATGAAACAGTCATGGAGAATGGCCAGATCATCCTCATCCATATGCTTTATACAATGTCCTATCATTACCCACCTTCTCTTCCAGCCCCAGTTTTCTCAGAACACATGAAGAAAGTACTTATATTTCTTCTCTGATGTTGCATCTCCACAGTGGAACCAGTGACATGGAGGTGAGATGGTAGGCTGAGGCACAAATGCAATAATGACTGGAGCCCTCAGTTTGCATATCTGTAGGGTCAAACTGCTGGAATGCCCTTGCTGGAGGAAGAGAACAGGCTTCCAAGACTAAGGCCACCATCCTGATTACCCCTACTACAGGATATTTCCCACTTTTTCCTTCCTTGCAGCAATACTGGAGGGGGCCATTGCCAGGGTTCCTGGGGCAAGCAGCTGAACCTCTTTGGGCCATGTTTTCTTCTCCTTTACAATCAACTTTGGCTCATCACTGGTTTTCAAATAGCACCATGGAACTAATATAGGCATATAGGTTGATGCGAATTTAGTACAATGATTTAGTTTCTGCATAATTTAAATCTGATAATAGGTTCACAATTTTTTTCCCAAGGGACCCAATCGGAACCTTGTGATACTACCTACCTTAGTCTCTGATATGCCATAGAACATCTCTATCTTCTCCATTCTCTAATCTGAGATCTATATTCAAGCCCAAGGCATATCACCTCAGTTCATTTTGGTCATGATATTGAAGGCATGAAATTGTTTTTATGGAAGTCATTGTAGTTCTCTGGTATAAAACATAGAAGTTTTAAGATAAATTTCACTTCCTCTGAGCCTCCTTCCCCTGTGATTCCCATCTGTTGCCCCAGTCTCTATTTGTAAGTTTTACTTTGTGACTGTGTATGTGATTTTATCACTGAAGTCATATTTAATGTACTTCTTAATACCTTAAGAAGTACTTCTGTCTGTTAAAAAAATGTGAGTAATAAACTAAAAATGAAGAATCTTTTCAATATAAACAACCAACAAAATGTTAATATTCAAAATGTACAAAGAATAATAAGTTAAAAAAACAATTCAACATAAAAAAGATAATAGGAATTACTAAAAACAAAAACAAAAACAAAAAACAACCGGAATATATAATATAAATTTAAAAACATACTGACAAGATACCCACTAAATTTATAAAATTTAAAAGTCCAACAATATTAAGTTTTGTTAGAGTTATTGTCAATTTAGAGTCTTACTTTTTTTGGTGATAATGCAATCAGTACAACCATTTTTCAAAGTAATTTGGCAAAGTCTAATAAAGATGAAGATAGATACATATTTAGATCCAGCAACATCCTACTATGGCATTTAAACTTAGATAAATTCTTTCACAAATACTTAAAGAATTTACAAGAATACTCTTAGTATTCATCATAGAATTGAACAAAATTGCCAAAAAATGCTGTAACCATTGGTGGGAAATGAGACTGGATTTTTATACAATCATGTATATTAGCCTAAGGAGTTTGCTTTATGAAACAGCAGAAAGCTCTGTGGTTTGTATTTTCATTTTACAAACATTATTTTGGTGGAATTTTAGAAAAAGAAAAGAATTGAAGCAGGATGACTGCTTAGGGAACTATTACAGTGTGTAGGAGAGAAATGGGGACTTAATGTAATGAAATTGCAATGAAGATAAAAGGAGACAGGAAAGAGAAACACTAAGGAGATAGAATCAAGGAATTATTGGCCAGTTGAATAAAGAAATAAAAAGAAAAAATGTTTTTGTCATGGGTAGATGATAGTGATCCTGTGGAAAGTCGTTTTTGAAGAGCCCTAACTTCTAATGGGTCCACTAAGATAAATCATCTCCAACCTATAACTCTAGGAAATTAAACACATACATGTATTTGTTGGATAATCCTATTTATGTGTGGTTGGTATTAATTTAGTACAATGATTTAGTTTCTGCATAATTTAAGTCTGATAATAGTTTCACAAATTTTTCCCAAGGGACCAAATTACAACCTCTTAATACTACCTACCTTAGTCTCTGACATGTAACCATCTCTGTCTACTCCATTCTCTAATCTGGGACCTAATTTCAAATCAAAAGCATTCACATTAATTCATTTTTGGTCATGGCATTGAAGGCATAAACTTGTTTTTTTTTTTTTATCTTGATTGTTTTCTCTGAGAGGTGAAGAAGCACAATCATTATTAATATAAACAGTTTATATGATGATGATAAGTATAATGCTTATTTGCGATCCAACTTATACTTCCCTTCCATTGGGAAATTTACCCCGTTTCTTAATAGGAAACTAATATAGCAGTGGGCTTATTCTCCTTATACTTCCTTCTACTTATTTCCACTGATTGACAGATGATAACTCAATTGCAGACAAGGAATTTTGCTACATCTTCTAGGAGAGAGAAATGTTTTTCCTTTTCTAGAAGCTACAGAAAGAGAATCTTTCTCTGTACAGTGAGGATGTGAGTCTGGAACGGATACAGTTGTTTGTACCTGAGTGAAGGTAAGCCGCATGTAAACAATAAGAGAGTCTTTAAGGAAGCTTTATCAGAACCAGGCATATCTGGATTTTTCAATAGCATGAGCCAATATATCACCATTGCCTTTTGAGTATAATGTATCCAGAAAATTATGGGTAATTTTTAGAAAAAACTCGTTAAAGAAATAACTTTAATTTTTTTCTTATGACAAAGAACTGCTTGGTAAATATGATTTTCTAATCATAATACTTTGATACACATAATAAATATTGATATAGCTAATTAAATTCTGCATAGAGAGTAGCAGTTATTCTTAACTTTCCAGGCTCATACCATCATTACAATATAAATTAAAACAGCTTTTTTTTTTTTGTGGTACTGGGGATTGAACTCAAGGGCGTTCTGCCTCTGAGCTATACCCCCAGCCCTATTTTTTTATTCTTTATTTTGAAACCGGGTCTCATTAAGTTGCGGACTGCCTCACTAGGTAGCTGAGGCTGGCGGCGAACCGGGATCCTCTGGTCTCAGCCTCCCGAATGCTGGGATTACAAGCGTGTGCCACCATGCCCGGCTTTAAAACAGCTTTTTAATCTGGAGTTACATAAAAAAATTTATGATAAACTATTAGCATTTACTTTTAGGATTACAATTCTACTTTCCCATTTTGTTAGGAATTTGAATCAGGATAAGTAGGAAAATATCACAGAAATGCACTTTGCTGAAACACAAAAATTACATATTTTAACAAGAGTTAGTTACAAATTTCTTTGAGAAAACTTGTTAGTCCTATTCTTAGTACAGGTTTAATTGATTTTATTTTAAGTTGTAAAAAGTAAGGAAACATACATGCACTTTTAAATTGTTTCGATATATATTTGAAGTAATAAAAGTTACAAAATAATCAATGTAAAAATATATTTGGTAGTTTAGCAATAACGTTTTGCTTCCAGGGTAATGTTCTCACACTTTATAGCTTTAAAAATGTACTTTACTCATGGGAACTAAAAATGTTATGCTTTGAGAAACCGGAGGGGAAGAGTTCAAAAGGTAGTCCATGCCTTTTGCTTTTTTTTCCTTTTCTTTTTTTTTTAGGTTTAGAAAAAAAGATAAGATTATTTGGATTATGTTGTTCTCTGAGTTAGTGACAAAAAATGCTAATAAATATATGTTAACCTTCAGGTTATCGTCATTGCTCAAGATAGATTTTTGGTAAAAATAGACTACTGAACTGTCTTGTTAAATGTTTAAAAATGAGTTTGGATGAATTACAAATAACATCCTCTGCCCTTAGGTCAAAAAGAATATGTAAACCTAAACCTTTTTAAGATAAGAATGCTTATTATAGTTTCAACTTTTATGCTTCCTATTAAATGATTCTAAAAGAATATATATCTTGTAAATGTTCTTATAAATATGTTCTGAATTTGTAACATGCTAGTTTTAAACATGTGCAAAGTAATAGATGTTCACTTTATTTTGAATATACTTTTATTGGGACATTGTAGTTATTCATCATAATGAGGTTTAGAATGATAAAAATATACATGCCCACAACACTTGGTGTGTTTCCCACCTCAATACCTCCCCTTCCCTGTATGTTAGAGAGATTGGTATTGATTGATTTTGTATATGTACATAGCATTATTTGAATTGTTTCCTTATCAAGTCTACTCCTTTCCCCCACCTCTCTCCCTTAATTCCCTTCCACTATTTTACTGGAATCTCTCCTTATTTATCTGAAGTCCTTTTGGTTTTCTGATTTCTCTCTAGCTTTCACATATGAGAGAAAACATACAACCCTTCACTTTCTGACACTGGCTGATCTCACTTAGCATAATATATTCTAGTTCCATCCATTTTCTTGCAAATGACATAATTTTGTTCTTTATGACTGAGTAAAATTTCATTGTGTGTATATAAAGCACATTTTATTTTTATTTTTAAAATGTAAAAAAGTACAGCCGGGCGTGGTGGCGCACGCTTGTAATCCCAGCATTCGGGAGGCTGAGTCGGGAGGATCTGGGTTTGCAGCCAGCCTCGGCTACCTAGTGAGACTCAGTTTCAAAATAAAGAATAAAAAATAGGGCTGGGGGTATAGCTCGGAGGTAGAATGCCCCTGAGTTCAACCCCCAGTACCGCAAAAAAAAAAAAAAGTAAATTAATAAATAAATAAAAAAGTACAGAGTGAGTTTTACCCAGAAACAATCTTTGTTAATATCTTGGAGTATTTTATTTTTTACAATTTTCTATCTGCATGTGCATTATATTTTATGTGGTCATTAAAATTAAAGATTATATTATAATGTAATTTTTTTTCATGGAAATTTTGAGCATTTTCCATGTCACTGAAACATGTTTTGAACATATTTGAATAATCATCGAACCTTCTTCAATGTGTCAAGAACAACACTATAATCTTTTAAATAATTTTCCTATTGTGTATTTCACTGATTTATGAAGTTCATTAATATAAAAATCACCATGATAAACATTTCTACATACTGAACCCAGGGATATTCTACCTTCCAAGCCCTTTTTAATTTTTGTTTTGAAATGGGTCTCACTAAGCTGCTGAGAGTCTCCTTAAGTTCCTGACCTTACACCTGTGAGTCTCCTGTCTTAGCCTCCCAAGTATCGGGCCTACTGGTGTATAACACCTCACCCCACTCTACACATACTTTTGAAGGATGTGTTTCCCGGGTATGTAGTGGTTAAGGTACTTGATATCTATTGTTGGCTTTATATACATAAAAGTTACACTCTTCTTTTGGAGTTTTTGCTTAAGTATATACTCATTGAAATGCAAATTTTGATTTATTAAATTTCTGCTAATAAAGCCGGGCGTGGTGGCGCATGCTTGTAATCCCAGCATTCAGGAGGCTGAGACCAGAGGATCCGGGTTCGCGGCCAGCCTCAGCTACCTAGTGAGGCACTCCGCAACTTAGTGAGACTCGGTTTCAAAATAAAGAATAAAAAATAGGGCTGGGGGTATAGCTCAAAGGTAGAATGCCTCTGAGTTCAATCCCCAGTACTGAAAAAAAAAAAAAATTTCTGCTAATTAACACATACATGGTTACTTCATCAGTATATTAACTACTTTTTTTTTTTTTCTATTAAGGTAAGACGATTGCCTAGTTTCTTATTTCCTTTGCTCCTCTCCACAAAGGAAAAGTCTTTGAACATTTTAGTTATTTCTTCTGATGTCTAACTATATATTTCTAAATAATATGGTTATAAGTTTTGTTTCTTTGGCCTACTTTAGGCATTGTTTTTCGGTTATCTACTGAAGAAGGAAACAGCACTCCAATACTGCTCTAATCCCTGCCAATATATTTATATTGTATTTTATCCACCATTTTGTGTTTTCTTCCTAGAACCTTCCCACATGGAGTACTCCAGCCTCTTTTCCTTTCTTGGCAGGCTGTTTTTATGGCCTTCTCTGTCCATTTCTCTTTGGCCTGAATCTTGTGTTTAGTTTTTGTTTCATGGGTCCCATGCTTTCTTTTTCTTGTTGTACTCTAATGATTTGGCAGTGTTCATCTCTAAGTCCAGAGGTATTCCAGAATTCTGCTGGCAAAGCCAACTCCTTCCTCTGCCCCAGATGGTTCAGTGTGTATATCCTAACCTATGGCTTTTTCCTGCTACATAGGAAATTTGTCTCATTTTCATTTGCCAGAAATTTTAAAAAATATCTGCTGATAGCATATATATCCATATTCTTCATGTGGGTTTATAGCTGTCATATTTATCTATTTTCATTGCATGGGAGATGGGGACATATATGCTTTCTTAAAATAGAAGCTTTGATTCATTTTAAGCTTAATGTTTTTAACCAACTTTAGAAAAAAATTATAGTTTGTACAAGATCCTTTGAGAAAAATTCAAACACTACTAAAGTACTACAATAGACCATCCTTATTTCCTTTCTGCTATTACGTCTACACACATTTAAAGTGTGAATCCAAAATGGTGAAAAAGGCAAACATAGGCTGAGGGAGGTTGGAATTAAGATGTAGTGCAACAGTGAAAGAGCAGAGAAGGAAAATCAAATAAGGTAGTCTTTTGTTGGACTGGTGGGCTGGAGGACCCCTAAACCTCTGTTGATTACATATTGTAAACTAAATCATGTTAGTCACTCATTTAAATAGAGGAGAGGTGGCAGGAAGAGAAAGAAGGGACACTAATGGGGATAGAATTTTTTCATTCTTTGAGACATCTTCAATGTGCCAAGCACAGCATCATAATGTTTTAAATAATTTTCCTATTATGTATTTCACTTATTTATAAAGCTAATTAATACAGATGTAATATTAATATAAATAACTGATGATTATTTATTTTAATATAAAAATCACTGTGACAAACATTTCCACTCATAACATTATCACCCATATATTTTCACAGGTCATATCTAATAGTCCTTGGCTATAGTCATTGCATTTAATAACAAATTCTAACATATATTTTCATTAAATAAAATTTATTTTCATTTTTAGGAGAAAATATTTTTCCTGATGGTCTGCATCTCAGAGCAACAGATATTTTATGTGCTTCACATGGAACAGCTAAAGATCTCAGGTGAAGCATGCATTAATTATGACTGCTTACTGTTCAAATTCTGATTTTTTCTTCATACATAAGGATAGAATCATAGTGTGCCTTTGACTCAAGAGAAAATTAAAGTTTTTAGTTGAGCATCTCCATAAACTCTGACCCAAGTGATAGATTTTTGGTGTAATGAACAGTTTTGTTCCTAGGTAGAGGGATGGAATACTTAGGAACTGAACCTGTTGCCTTCCTAGAACTGAGGTCTAAAACACGTGAAAGCATTCCTCTAACTAATGTGTTTAATAATAGAAACCAATATCCACCAGGATATTGAGCCAACATTTCTTGTGAAGGATAGAGTTCTTTGGAATATACTGAAAATGAAAAACTGATTACATTGGGCACAGAGGACATTTATATTTATAAAAACACTTTAGATAAGACACAGATTTTAAAAGCCAGAAAAGAAATCACTGTTAGGGAGCATTTTCAGGAAACTGTTGGAATCTTTTTTATTTTAATACGAATAATAAGTTATGGTTAATTGAAAATTTTAACCTAAAGGATGAAGTGTTTTAACATTGGATTAAAATTATTCTTGACTGTAGAAAGTTTGATTTTGTGGTTTGGCAAATGCCCAAAGGTCATTTATCTAATATGCATACATTTCTACAGCTGGATTTTCAAATTTGACTGTAAAGTTCATATGACAGAACTATCCTGAAAATAAATGTGTCAGCAAGCTTTGCTGTGTTTTATGCCTTTATTCCGGTTGTATCATAACTTTATACAGACACAGACTACAGTGTAAGAAGATTTGCCAGAGTGAGTCAAGTATAGATAGCATCGGTTGAGGTTGTGGAAGATGAGTTAGAAACACCTGGGTCGATTATTTATATCTATGCTTTAAATCTAAAAGCCTTGCAGTTTTATAGTCCTTTTGGGAAAAGACAGGAACTATATTAACACTTGTCAGTGTAATAGTTAATGCACTGCTGTGACTAACCTGTAAGATTTTTCTGAAATTGTGCAAAAAAGCATTAAAAAGGTTTAGTATTTGATCAGCATTTATAGGTTTATGAATATATATTTTAGGATTTATTTCTAGGAATATAATTTTGGGTTTTGAGAGCATGAAGTGAAAATTCATTGCAATAAAATTTTTAATCTCCTATTTAAAAGAACATCATTATTTGTAGTACTGTTTAATGGGATAAAGCTAAGAGGCCCAGGTAATGACAAAACAGTAATTATTTATAAGAGGTACTTTTCAAGCTTGCTCTATCATCCTCTTTGTACCTCTGTCTTAATGATCTTCTTTCCATGCTCTCCTTCTTCCCTCCTTTACATCTGTTTGATATAAGTTGCTGCCACACCAGGCAAAAAGCTAACTTAATTTAGTAGAACAATATAAGATGATAGATTAGTGGGGAGAAGGATGAGGCCCCTTCTTGAGTTCCCCAGCAACATATTCACATCTATAGCAGTCATCTGGAAGGGTACCTCCACCTCTTCTGTCTTTACGAAGTGATTTTCCCACAGTGGTAGTAAAAATAAAACACTGTAGCCTATGATGGAAATATTTTTCTCAGAATGGGAATTTTATAGGCTATCAGGTAACACATTAGCCATATGACATGCCACCCTTTTGGAAAAGTCCCTCCACAAGACAGTCTTATCAATAACAATAATAATCATTGCTAACATGCTTAAGCACATATTCTGGCCAAGCAGAGAGTAGTTTATGTATATTATTTTCTTTAAAATCTCCCAACAATCCTATTAGCTAGATACTTTTGTTATCTTGTTCCACTGAGGAGATATCTGTATCAATTATCTTTTACAATTTACGCATTGCCTCAAAATTAGTATCTTAAAATATCAACCCTTCACTTATTTAACTTATTCTGTGGACTGTTGATTAAATAGGGCCTAGCTGGTTGGCTCTTAGACTTGACCAAGGTTAGGTGATCTTGGCTGAGTTCTATGTACTTGCGATCAGCTGAATCAGGGGGCCTGATTGTCCTGTAAAGCCTTAGCTAGGCTACCACTGGCCTGTAGAAGCCTTAGCAGGTCCTCTTTCCCACAGGCCTCTATCCAGTTTCTGATTCTCCAGTCTACCAGCCCAGGCTTGTTCAAGTGGTAGGCTCATGGTTCCAAATCTCTCACAGCTTCAAAAGCTCTGCAATAGTAACTGCAATAACTCTTGAGACTTGCAATGATCCTCACCAACTTTTTAGAGCTTTCTAGTGATCAAAGCAAGTCACGATGGTTTGCAGTGTGAGGAAACACATTCATCATCTTGGGAGGAGCTTCACTGTGACTATTTTTACATTCTACTATTGTTTCTGAGTCTAAGGAGTGTCTTGACTTGTTAAAGGTCACACAGTTAATAAATAAGTAAAAGAATTGGATTTAAACCCAGGCACTTTGAAGCCATTACACTGTGCAGTTCAGTGTAGTGTCCAAATGTAGATGCTGACACTTGGCTTCATTCTTCCTTTAATGCTAAATACCCATGATAATCCCTAATTATGATTTGTCTTAAAATGATATGATTAGCTTTGAGTGTGCAAACTGGGAGTTATTATATGATCACTACAAAATCTAATGGATCTGGACCATAATGATGCAGACCCTCCATGACTCCAGAGTTCAAGTCTTTTAGATGAGGACAAAAATAGAAAGGTGTCAAGTCTGAGATTCCAACTAAGGGCTTTCTAACTCACAAACGACTTTTCACCTTTTCAAAATAATCTCCAGGATAGGAAGCAAATGGTGTAGATTGAGAGTTGCTTTTGGGGTATGAGACTAGACTTCTGGGCAAGACAGTGGAAACCATATAAACAAAATGAGTTACAAAATACCCTTTCCTGCTTCTAATTCTGTGTCCACTATTTTGACCAACCCTGAGTCTATTTTTGTCCAGGTTCAGTTTTATTTACTACTATCAATGGCTCTGGAATAATCCAGATTCCATTATGATTGTTGGTTCTAATTTTGGATTCTAGATTACTTGATTCTTTTCCCCTGGGTTATTTAATTATGGATTCAATTCAAGTCTAATTCAAAGTCAACAAGACAGGTTCAATATTTTCATATTCTCTAAACCTTGGAGCTCAGAACATTCAAGTTAAATAATACAGTATCCAGGCTTCTCAAATTGGAAATATCTTTATCGTCCATTATCTCAAATTTCTTTTCTGGGTTCCAGGAAGCAGTTTGGCAGGGTGGGGGGGTGTTCTGGAATTCTACTTTTCCTTTTGATAAAAAAAAAAAAAAAAAAGGAATTGGGCTGAAATCATCCTCTTCCTCTTCCTCCTCCTCCTCTTCCTCTTCCTCTTCCTTCTCTTCCTCTCCCTTCTTTTCCTCTTCCTCTCCTTTTGCCATGCTCTATGGTTGTTCCTATACTATGTATTCAGTGCAGAATCTTATGGTTTGATAAAAGCTACTCAACACAGCAGCTATTCTACTTCAACCAGTCCAAGTACTTTTACTTTTCATTCTCTACTTCTTGATGTTAACAGTAGGGGTGGGAGGATTATCTCAAAAAATAGTCAGCTCTTGTCTTGAGCCATGGTAAAGGGAAAGAATGGTTGAGATTAAATACTTCAGTCCATCACTCTTATTTAGAAACCTCCTGGACCTTGATGCTCCATCTGCATCTGTTTAGGCTTTTTGAAGCATGTACTTCCAAACTCTTTCCATCTCTACTCATTGCCCAACTCTAAAGTCACTTTGATATTTGTAAGTATTTGTTGTAGAAGAGCCCCGCTTCTTGATACTAATTGTGTTAGTCAGCTTTGTGTTTCTGTGACCAGAATACCTAATAAGAACAACTTAGAGGAGGAATCATTTATTTTGTCTCATGATCTCAGAGGCTCTGCTCATGGTCAGCCAGCTTTGAGGCAGACACATCATAGTGGCAGGGCATGGCGGAAGAAAGCTGCTCAGCTCCTGACAGCCAGGAAGCAGAAAGGGAGGGAGGAGGGGACCATGGAGAGATACAGTCCTCAAGCCATGCTCCTAGTGACCTCCTCCAGCCTTGCCCCATCTCTGCAGCTTGCTGCCCTGGGGAACATGCTTCTGACACATGAGCTTTTGGGAAAACATTACATATTCAAAACTTAACACCAATTTCTGTCTTAGTTCATTTCAGCTGCTATAACATAATATCACTGACTGTATAATTTATAAACAATAGATTTATTTATTATAGTTCTAGAGGCTGATAAATCTGGGATCAAATTGCTGGCAGTTCTGGTATCTGGTCAAGGTCTACTCTCTGCTTCATAAATGGAGTTTCTTGTGACATCCTCACATGGTAGAATGGATACAGTGACTAGGGTGCTCCCTTCAACTTCTTTTATGAAGTCATTAATCCTATTTATCTAGCCACCTCCTAAAGGCTCCATTTATTTTATTTATTTATGTATTTATTTATTTATTTATTTATTTTTGCGGGATTACAAGCGTGCACCACCACGCCTGGCTCCAAAGGCTCCATTTATTAATATGATAACATTGGTGATTAAGTTTTAACATATGAGTTCTAGAGAAACACTTTTAGATTATAACACTCACCAACACTTGATATAGTGTTTTTAACTTTAGCTGATTACTGATATTGTAGTGGTATTTCCTTCTGGTCTTAATCTGTGTATCCCTGATGAATAATGATAGCAAGCATACTTTCATCCACATATTCATGCTAAATTGTCATAAATGTATCTGTATTATTCTGTGCAGTATATATCAAATCATTTGCCAGTTTTTAAATTCATCTTTTTATTAACTTGTAAGAGTTATTTATATATTCTTAATTCAATTCAAGTCTTTTGTTTGAAATGTTTATTGTGATATTTTCTCCCAGTTTTTGACTTGTAATGACATTTTTTTTTTTTTTTTTTTTGTGGTACTGGGGATTGAACTCAGGGGCGTTCTGCCTCCAAGCTATACCCCCAGTCCTATTTTTTATTCTTTATTTTGAAACCAAGTCTCACTAAGTTGCGGAGTACCTCACTTGGTAGCTGAGACTGGCCGCGAACCCGGATCCTCCAGTCTCAGCCTCCCAAATGCTGGGATTACAAGCGTGCGCCACCACGCCCGGCTGTAATGACATTTTTTTTTTTTTTTTTTTGCGGTACTGGGGATTGAACTCAGGGGCATTCTACCTCCGAGCTACACCCCCAGCCCTATTTTTTTTATTCTTTATTTTGAAACCGAGTCTCACTAAGTTGCGGAGTGCCTCACTAGGTAGCTGAGGCTGGCCGCGAACCCGGATCCTCTGGTCTCAGCCTCCCGAATGCTGGGATTACAA
>PVLC010003555.1:0-41960 GCA_004027655.1 Graphiurus murinus | reverse complement strand
GTAATGACATTTTTAAGGAAGAAATTATTTCCATTTTAATGAAGTATGACTTACCAATTTTTTCCTTTCATGTCTTATGTCTTTTGTTCTGTTTTAGAATGAATAAGTGAATGGAAAATATTTGAGATGAGTCAAAGTATGTTGCTAAAGGTTTAAAGGTATAGCCTGAAGTAGTTCAAGTATTTTGGTTTGAAATCTCATGTGAATTTTGCATTATATTTAATAAAACAATCTTACTTGTTTCAACATAAAAATAATGCTTTAAATATAAGTGAGTTTATCTGATGTTCCAGGATAAAGGCCCACATTTATTCCATGACTGTACACCTTCAAAGCATAAGAACTGTAGGTTGAGAATCATAGAGCTGAATGTACACTTGCCTCATAAACCATAGCATTATTACTTATAATCAGTTCCCGTGTATACCAAAGAGAAAAGATCACAAATAAAAGGGGAATTAATGTTGTAGTTATATACAGGGGTGTGTGTGTGTGTGTGTGTGTGTGTGTGTGTGTGTGTGTGTGTATGTGTGTGTGTGTGTTTGTGTGTAATTCTTCCTTAATTTTTTTCAGGCCACTAAATATGTTAATGTTTTTATGAAGATTCAACAATTCAAGTGCTTGAATATATCTATGCTACTAGAAAACCTTCCTAAATGAATAACAGATGAACAATTGAATATAAACAAAAACAGATGGCCTTGAAGAAGAGGATCCAGGATTGTCATCAACCCTTCAAGATCACTACATGTTTTCTCTAACAAACTCATAGGACCACAGCCCATTGCCAAAGTCTATTGACTTATTCTGAAATTTCTTTATGAAATTATGATTATGATCTCATAGAGTCTAGGATTGCTAACTGAAAAGCACGCCTCTCCCAAGATGTTCTTCCAAAGAAGTTGGTACCCTCAGGAGCACTGCGGGAGGGAGGCAGACTGATGCATTCTGGTACACTACTAGCCTAAACCCTGAGGTATGATCTCAGAATCTCCCAAATTTTTACTCTTATAAAATCTGAGACTTCAGAGTCACTCCATGATCCAGAGACACAAAGTAAACATAATTTGGCAGTTGAATGCCAAGTATCATTCTTGTCTTTGGTATTTTAATTACTGTGCCTTTGAAACATATAGTTGTTAATTTTACCTATTGTAATATCAATGTTCCTATGCATGTACACATATAGTTGCACAAAAATATATTGATGACATTCAAGGAAAGAGGGGTAGTATAATTATAAAACATAACACAATGGTTTCTGCTCTTGAGGTATTTTCACTTAATGTGCACTAAAGTGTCTATATAAAATATTTAAAAAGTGGTAACGTGTTGGCTATCCAATGAATATGGCAGCTAGAACTAAGATATATTACTGATTTTTTTTTTTTTGTAGTACCGAGGATTGAACCTAGGGGTGTTCTACCTCCAAGCTACACTCACAGACCTATTTTTTATTCTTTCTTTTGAAACATGGTCTCACTAAGTTGCAGAGAGCCTCAATAAGTAGATGAGGCTGGCTGTGAACCTGCGATCCTCCTGACTGAGCCTCCCAAGTACTGGAATTACAAGTGAGCATCACCATGCCCAGCTCTATTACTGAATTTTTACCCTCATTGAACAAATCCTAGAAGGAAGAAAATTCATTTCATACCTTGTTTCTGCACACAACTCATATTGATTAAACTACTTAATCTCATGACCCTATAGCTTTGAGTCCACCTACGTATGGATACACTATATATTTGTAGCTGTAATTTCTACATATGGATACACTATGTCTATATATGTAGTTTTTTTTTTATACTGAATAATAAATATTCCATCATCTGGATATACCACAGTTTACTTATCCATTAACCTATCAAAGGACATCTTGGTTGCTTCCAAGTTTTCTCAATTATTAATAAAACTTCTAAACACCTATGTGCAGGTTCTTATGTAGATACAAGATTTCAACTTCTTTGGGTAAACACCAAAGAGCATGATTGCTATATTGTATGGTATGAGTATGTTTTGTTTTCTAAGAAACTGTCCAACTATCTTCTAAAGTGGCAATATTATGTTTGCATTCCCATCAGCAATAAATGAGAAGTTCCTGCTGCTCCACATTTTCTTCAGCATTTGGTGTTGTCAGTGTTTTCTGGATTTTGGCCAATCTACTAGATGCATAGTGATATATCGGTATTGAATTAATATACATCTCCCCAATTACATATGATTTGGGGCATCTTTTCATTTATTTCCATCTATATGTTTTCTTGACAAGGTATCAAAGTCTTCAGCTCAGTTTTAGTTGAGTTGTTTTCATATAATTGAATTTTTATAGTTCTTTGTATACTTTGAATAAGAGTTCTTTATTAGCTAAATCTTTTGCAAATATTTTCTCTTAGTCTGGGTCGTCTTTTCATTCTTTTCAGTGTTTTTACAGGGCAGAATTTATTTTTAATTTTAATTAAGTTTGGCCTATCAATTACTTTTTTATGTTTCCTGCCTTTGGTGTCTTATGTAAAGAGTCATCACCAAACCCAAGGTCATCTGGATTTTCTTCTAGGTTAATCTTGTAGGAGTTTTATGATCCACTTTGAGTTACTTTTTATTAAATGTGGAAGGTCTGTATCTATATTCTTTTCTTTTTCACACATGGATGTCTAGTTGGTCCAGAATCAACCATTGATTGAAAAGAATGTATATTTTAAATTGTTTTATTTTAAAGGTCATGACCATATTCTATGTTTTCTCATTCTATTCCTGTCTTTTCTTAGGTGTAGGTACCCTACTGAGTACCTTACTACACTATGAATCAATAGGACAGTTCAGATGCCCCTAAAATTTAAAACAAAGTATTGATATGTTAAGCAAAAATTTTTTGGCATTGTTCAAGGACACTTTTCTCCCAGAAAAGTTTGTCTACCTTTTCCACATCAACATCCAGGGCCCTGAGCATGGCATGGGCTTCCCTAAGTAATTGTCCAGATCTATTTATAAGCGGGAATATAAATTACTATTTATAGGCAGTGTATCAGGCATTTTTAGGGGACATATAAGTATTAACTCTGCCATCAAAAAGTCTACAGCTAAAGCAATAATTTTCAAAATATTTTATAGTAGATGTATGTCAAATTTCATTTTTATATATTCCTCTAGGAAGCAAGGCTAATTTGTATATTTAAAAAATCTTCTTTAATGTAAGTGAAGGTAAAGATTAACCTTCCTGAAGCTTCATTTGTTCCAGTAAACATGTGAATCCTTAGAAACCATTATTAGGCAGAAGTTAGTGAAGTGATTAATTGAATGGACTTTAAGATGAGACTTTTAGATGAATTTTTAACTCTACTACAAACTTTGTTAGTAAACTTGGACAAATAACTCCATCCCCCCCAAGCTTCAGTTTTCTCACTTATAAAATGGAGATAAATTATCTCTCTCATGTGGCTATATGAAGATTATACATGTGAAATGTGTGGTTGATATGCTGGTGTGTGTGTGTGTGTGTATGTGTGTGTGTGTGTGTGTGTGTGTGTGTGTTACTTCTCCATATTTTTGCCTTTCTTTCTACCCTACCCTTATCCTGCCCTTACTCCAACCATTTAAGTCATTAGGGGCAGGACAGAAAGTAGAACTGGCTTGCAAATCATTCTGTCTTTTATTAGTCCAAAGCCTCAATCCTTCAGAGAATTTAGAGGATTTGGCAGAAACGGGAAAAGGATGGGGTGTAATCTGAAGACAGAGATAGAGTGCCTTGAAATAACATAAAGCAGCAAACGTTCCTCCAGAGAACACAGAGGCTTCCCAAGGATGGTGGAGGGGGCTCACGGACCCTGAGAGCAGAGATGAGCTGTGTGCTTCTTCAGGACGGCTCCTAGAAGAGTCAAAGGAAGGGCAGCACAGTGCCTCTGGTAGGGGAGCCCTCAGCTGTCTCATGGTAAACTCCTTAGTCCAAAGGAAACCTAAGAGCAGTAAACCTTGCTGAAGCTGAAGGAGCTTAGAAAGTTAAGGGATAACCCGGTAACTGCAGGTGGCCAGAAGGCCCTGGTGTCATTTCCTGTGACCCCAGAACCAGAGTGCAACTCTGCATGGGGTGAGGCAGGGAAGTCTCTGTAGCCCAGTAGAACAGGGCTTGGAAAATGAAATCAGATTGCTTTTCAAAAAAACAATGAATCAGGCACAGCAGAAATTGGGAATTGAAATCCACACTTAATATCCACTCAAAAAGTGTCATTAATGGCAATTGTTTACCTATTATGGATATGGAAGAAAGTAGAAAAAGGAGCATTCTCTGGCTAGCTTTTTTTTTTTAATATTTCCCGCCTACTTAAGGGTCTTGCTCAATCAATTCTATTTAATTTTAAGAATTTTGAATCTTTTCTTTTCCTCTGGTGCTTGCTACCAAACATGCTTAAAATTCCTCTTATTCTCAAACAACAATCACTGGTTTCTCTTGATCCAATCATGTCATCAAGTTCCTGTTTCCTTCCTTTTCTTTACCACATTTCTTAAGAGCAATCATACTTGAGGTGTCCACCTGAATTCCCCTGCACTCTCTAACTGATTGCAGTTTGGTTGATTTTCTTGTTGTTGAAGAAAACTGTTTCTACTTGGAAAATAATGGCTTCTTGCTGGTCAAATCTAATATATATGTATCTCCTGTATCCTACTTAACCTCGGAATATAGTGACACTGTGCCACTCCTATGTGTCAAAAAGATTTGTTAACTTGAACATCATACAAGGATGTTTTAAAAATTCTGTGTAAGGAAATATTTCTGGAAATGCACATCACATTACCCTCCTTGGGACCTACTCCAATGTTTCATAGTGTACATTTCAGTAAATTCCTTTATTATGGCACCATGCTCCTGGATTAAGATTTGCTATGCCATTCCTCATTTCTTAATTCTCAACTCTCAAATCCAAGAGGAATTGTTGCTTTTACCTAAGAAAATGTTTCTTAGGCATTTTTCCTCCTTCCAACTTCTACTATGATAGAGAGCTCTCATTTCTTTCTCAGAATATTTAATAATTCCCAACTGATTTCCCTCTCCCAGTTTCCCATATTCTAGTCATTTTTCACACTTTGATCTCAAAGCCAATGCTATGCATCTCTCCCCTGTAAAGTTGTCTATTTAGTCTTTTCATTGCCCCCAAGATGGAAATCCAAGCCCCTTATTATGACTTGGATATAGAACACTACCTGGAAGGGCTCATAAGTTAATGCAAAAATATTCAGAGGTGAAATGGTTAAATCAAGAGGCTCTAATTGCATCAGTGGATAAACACTCTGAAGGATTAGTGGATTTATTGGGTAGTAAGGTAGGCAGATAGGGTATGGCCAGAGGAGGCAGGCCACTGGGGGTATAGCCTTAGGGAATATATATATGACCCTTGTGCCCTCCCCTCACTCTGACTCTGCTTCCCAGAGCCATGCCCTGACTTATGCAGACATGACCTTGTCTACCATGAACCTCTGAAACCTCCAACCTCCAAAACTGTGTGAAAACAAATCTTCCTTTCTCCTTTTACCTTTTTATCTTATCTTCCTCTGTCTCTCTTGAATCAAAGGGCATTCTACCTCCAAGCTACACCCCAGCTCTTTTTATTTATTTATTTATTTATTTTTGTTTTGAAACAGAGTGGCAGCCAGGCATGGTGGCACACTTTTAATCCCAGAACTTGAGAGGCTGAGACAGGAGGATCGCAGGTTGGAAGCCAGCCTAAGCAATTTAGTGAGACTCAACTTAGTGATACCTGTTTTCAAATAATAGAAAGGGTTGAGGGTGTGGCTCAGAGCTATAATGCCCCTGGGTTCAGTTCAATTCCCAGTAACACACACACACACACACACACACACACACACACACACACACACACAAAAAAAAAAAAAAAAAAAAAAAGAAACAAGTTCTCACTAAGTAGCTGAGGCTGTTCTTGAACCTGCAATCTTCCTGTCTTGGCTTCTCCAGTACTGGGATTACAGGCATGCACCACCTTGCCCCACTGAATATTTCTTTCTCTAAGCTCTAAGTTGTGGATGTCAGGTATTTCAGGTCATAGCAATGAGAATGCTAACTGAAACATCACCATCTCAGTATCTTACAGGGAGGTCCCTGGCAGGAGGATCAACATCTGTAGAGAACTTGTTAGCAAAGCAATATCTTGGGCCCCATCCAGATCCACTGAAACTAGAACACTCTGTGATTTAGCAAGCCCTCCAAGTGATTCTGACTCATACTCTGCTGGCCAAGAGCTTTCTGATGTGACTGCTACCAGACATGCAGCCTCGTCTGCATTTGGGTTTCTTATGCAGTTTATTCTTCCTTCTAATTGACTCTGTCATCTTGCAAATGACATACTTTAAGACTCTTCTTCCAGACTGCAATGCCACACGGTATTTTTCCTTTTTTTTCCCTTGGAAAATTGCTATTTCTTCTTTGATATTCATCTCAAGGACTATGAGAATTCTGACCTCTCACAAGAAGCATGCTTATGCTCTCTTCTTTTGACCACTTGCTCACATCTCTGCAATAGCAATCACCATATGACATCTTAATTTATCTCCCTCTATTTTATTTTCTCTTATGACTGTGAATTCCTCAAATTTGCAGACTAAGTCTTGTTCTTCTTTGTACCCTAGTGGCCTAGCTTTCTTCTTTCTGTTTTTCTCATTTTTTCCCCTTCCTTCTTTACACAGATTGAAGACAGTGGAAAACTATTTTTGAAATAAAATATTTCAAATCAGCCCTATAATGATAATCAGGAACTTGGTGACTGTTACAACATTGTAAGGGTCTCCTTGCATATCAGAATAACCAGTTTTCTATTACTTTTTTGCCCACCTGCGTACATAAAATGCCAGTGACTATTTGAGAAACAGACTGATTCCTCTCAAGCACTTACCATATGTTATTTCTGTTCTGCTTTATCCATGTGTCCTGATAGGCCCCTTTATACAGCTTCCCACGTGATACCAAGATTCTGACAACAAGAATGTAATGTTTCCCAGGTGACTGCTCTCCACTCTTCAAAAATTCCATTGTTTTCAATGCAGTTATTGAAATACTTCTCCAGTTAATTTTTTTTTAACTGATTGTCATCCTCTAGTGAAAGAACCCTGTGTAGTGAAGAGATGAAACTGAACAAAAGAAATTCTTTACCACCATCAGCCCTGGCTAGGACTCTGGGGCCGTTTTCATTAAATATAGTCTTCTCCTCTTCCACATGTTTAATTCATTAAGATAGACATTAAAAAAAAGGCAGCTTTACTCCAGGTGTGAAAATAGATTTTCTTAGAAAAAATGGGAGCTGATGTTTTCAGATCAATTTGAGGGTAACTTTGCTATTACTACTGACTTGCTTCAAGTGTCTTCATGTTCCCATAGCTTGTCTTAAAGTGTTTAGAAAATAACTCCATCAAAGCATCTAATTTAATTCATTAGTTTAAAAACTTAATGCAGTTTCAACTGGTAATTGTACATTTTTAGAGAGAATCATGTGCCTTGTTACAGAAAAATAAAATTAAGAAGTTGATTCAAAATAAATTAAGTACTAATAAAGTATCCTGGAAACTTTTTTGATTAATATCTAATAAAATATAATCAATGAATAATTTTAAATGCCTTTTATTTTATCATAAGTCCTCAATCTTTCTTGATTACTCCTTGAGATTGATTTTATAAAATATAGTCATGTTTGCAAATTCAGAAGCAAGAGAGGTTTTTTTTTTTTTTTTTTTTTTTTTTGTGGTACTGGGGATTGAACTCAGGGGCATTCTACCTCCGAGCTATACCCCCAGCCCTATTTTTTATTCTTTATTTTGAAATCGAGTCTCACTAAGTTGCAGAGTGCCTCACTAGGGCAAGAGACTTTTAAATGTGATTTTCATTGTCATTGAAAGTGATAGATTGAGCTAGGCGTGGTGGCGCACACTTGTAATCCCAGTACTTGGGAAGCTGAGACCAGCGGATCTGGGTTCACAGCCAGCCTTAGCTACTTAGTGAGGCTCTCTGCAACTTAGTGAGACCCTGTTTCAAAATAAAGAATAAAAATAGGGCTAGGGGTGTAGCTTGGAGGTAGAATGCCCCTGGGTTCCATCCCCAGTACTGCAAAAAAAAAAAAAAAAAAAAAAGTGATATATTTTTGACATATGTCAGCATTCTCTCTGAACTGTGACAGCAGTTTATTTCCCAACAGCAAGTAGTTCCAAGTCTGCACAATGGCTCAAGGAAGCATCTAGTTCATGAGCTAAATCTAAACCCCTAAGAGGTAAGGTTACTGCAGGTAGAGAAACAGCTGTCAATCTGCAACAGTTTCTTTTAGCAAAGAAACAGCACCGTTTTAAAACTTTAAACTTCAAATAAGTGAAAGATATAAAATGAATGCATTTCTGATGTTCCACTTCCAGACAACAGAGACTCCCTTCTTGAAGAACATAAAGATGAACCTATTTGAGTCGTAGTATCTATGGAGAGAACATTTGGGGACCCATTGTTTGAGGTGCTGAGGTGTGGCCCAAATATCTTAATCCTCTGTAATGGGCCGCTGAGCCCATTTTCTGTGTCATCCTACAACAGGCTTCTGCAGTGTCTGCCAATGGCCAGAAGTTGTTGATTAGCTATTGTAAATTTGCCTTCTTGGAGCATATCCAAATGTTTGTCCCAATTTTGCCTATTATGGTGTTACATCTATTATAATTATTCCAAGCCAAGAAAATATTCAGCCTCATTCATTATCATAAAAAATAGAGGTAAAATAGTGTTTGGGAGAAAGAGATGTTACCCATCCTGAGAGTTCTTTTGCTCCATTTGGAGATAAATTGTGAACAGGCAAATGCAACTCTTGTAGTGTTAGCAGTTTTGAGCTTTGAGGACCAGAGGCGCTGGGCTCTCAGTTTTAGCAGCCCTCAGCCTTGAATGCCAAGGACGCTCCCTGCCATTTTCTGGTGACCAGCCACCCTCAGTGTTATCAGTCCTCGCTGCTAGACATTTTCAGTAACAGTAGCCTTTCATGTAACCAACTTTTGGTGAAACCAGCTCAGTCTCTCTACTTGAGATGGAAATCATGAATAGGCAAAATGTAAGCATCCCAAAGAAGTTTTATAAGGACTTAAGCTCCAACACATATTGTTCCTATGATAAGCGTACAAGGAAGCCAGCTTACATAGACCAAAAGGCGGGCTCATGGATGTGCAGCCTCTTGCCATCTTTAGAAAAAAGATCTCCTGGGAAAGCCTGAAACACCTGTGAGGAGTAAATGGCATTTTCTGGATTTAAGTGTGTAAAACTACATTTTATAGCATTTTGTTAAAGGTTAATCCTAGGAGATGATGCTCCCAAATAATTTGCTCAATACTTATTCTTCATGTTTTAATTCTGGTTCTAGAGATTTTAAAGATAGTAAAGTTTGTGGCACTGTTTAGACTGAGCTCCTACACAGAGTCACCAGGAGAATATGGAGTCACTCCTTGTAGGTGCCACCAGTAATCATAGTGAACTTTGGGATGGCAAATGATTTTCCAAAAGGCAGTAGACTCAAAGTAATGAATCAGAAGCATGATAACAAGTCCCCTCTGTGTTAGCCTGTAAGTAAAGAAACTTTGAAATGACCAATCTGCTTTTTAAAAATACTTTTATTGGTGCATTATAGTCTTACATCATAATGTAAATCATGTCAACAGTGATATACATGCACACAGCACTTGGTGCCCCTGCCCCAGCCTCTTCACTTCCTCCTTTCCAATACAGAGTACTGGGATTGATATTGGTATATTCACATACGTACACATAGTAGATGGTAGTATTTCCATTAATAAACTTCAGTCTTCTCATCCCCTTCACTTAGACCACCTCCCTGGTTCCAGTGAGGTTTCTCCTCCAGTATTTGCAGCCCCTCTCGTATCCCAATTACTCCCTAGCTTGTACATATTAGAAAAAACATATGCCCCTTCACTTTCTGTGACTGCCTAATCTTGCTTAACATAATGTTTTCCAAGTCCTTCCATTTTCTTGAAAATGACATAATTTTATTCCTCCATTGCTGAGTAGAATTCCATTGTGTGTATTTCCCATAATTTTGTAATCCACTCATCTGTTGACTTGCATTTCCCTGATTGCTAATGAAGTTTAATTCATTCACGTATCTATTGGCCATTTGTATCTCTTCTTTTGTGAAGTGTCTGTTCATGTCAATTGCCCATTTCATGATTGGGTTATTTGTTTTTTTTAGTGTAGAGTCTTTTAAGTTTTTATATATTCTAGATGTTAGTCCTCTAACAGAGGAATAGCTGGCGAAGATCTTCCACTTGGTAGGGTTTCTTTTTAGACTGTTTAGGTGGTTTCCTTTGATGTACAGAAACTTTTTAGTTTAATGTCATCCCCTTATTTCCTTGTTTGAATTTCCTGAGCTTTGGGGTTATTGCTGAGGAAGTTTCTACCTGTGCCTATATATTGGAGTGTTGAATCTATGCCCTCCTCTAGTAGTTTCACAGTCTCTGGTCTAACTTCCAGTCTTGGTCCATCTCGAGTTGACTCCTGTGGAGAGTGAGAGGGAAGGATTTAGTTGCATTTTTCTACAACTGGATAACCAGTTTTCCCAACACCATTTGTTGAAAAGGCTTTCTTTTCTCCAGCATATGTGTCTGGCACCTTTGTCGAAAATCAATTGACTGTAAGTGTGTGGATTTGTTTCTGTATCTTCTATTCTGTTCCATTGGTCTATGTGTCTGTTTTTGTGCCAATACCATATTGTTTTTATTGCTCTAGCTCTGCAGTATAATTTGAAATCAGGAATTGTGATGCATGGTTCTTATTGATAAGAATTACTTTGGCTATTCTAGGTCTTTTGTTTCTCCATATGAAATTTATGACTGATTTTTCTAGGTCTATGAAGAATGACATTAGTATTTTGATAGGGATTGCATTGACTCTAGATTATTTTTAGTAGAATGGCCAGTTTGATAATATTTATTCTGCTTATCCAAGAGCAAGGGAGATCTTTCCATCTTCTGAGATCTTTTTCAATTTTTTTCTTACTGTTTTATAGTTTTCAGTGTAAATGTCTTTTACCTCTTTGATTATGTTTATTCCGAGGTATTTTTATTAGTTTTGAGGTTATTGTGAGTGGGATTGTTTTCTGGATTTCTTTCTCAGTGGATTTGTGGTTGCATATAGAAAAGCTATTGGATTTTTTTAGGTTGATTTTGTATCCTACTACTTTGCTGAATTTTTTAATCAGCTCTAGTCTTGCTAAGTCACTGAGGAGCTCCTTAAATTGCTAACGCTGGCCTTGAGCTTGTACTCCTTTTGCCTCAGCCTCCTAAGTATTGGGATTACAGGCGTGTGCCACCACACCCGGCTTATATGAACAACTTAAAAAAAAAATCTTCAACTTTCTAAGGCACTTAGAATTTGTTCCAGTGACTATGCCTTTGCTTATAATAAATTCAAGGGGCTTCTCTGAGTCATCTTGCTTATCTGGACAAGTGAGGTATTTGCTTTCGGTGAAGAGGGCTGAGTCAAGGTGTTTGATGTCTATGCTGCAAACTGACGAGCTGTCAGCAGGTGGCAGCAGCGTGGAGCCAGTGTGCAGCTCACCCTAGGATTGTTGACAAGCACTAGGAATTTAGTAAATGCGTGCAGTCTGTTCTACTTTTCTTTCAAAATAACGACATACTTATTTTTTAAAAAATGAAGTGTTATGAATTTTATCATTTTGTTAATAAGAGATTAGAAACCACAATACTTCCATGGCCCATAGGGAATATTCTTTGCTGATAATCAATTCTTATATTAAGTAGATTAAACTGCTGTTCTTCCAAAGCAGAAGACTAGCTTCATCTCTGTCTCTTTCTCTTTGAATATCAGAGAAGAAATGTTTTGCTTTGTCTTTGCAAACTGGGTCAATAGAGTTGTTGGTGTTGGAAATCTCCAGCACTCAGACTCCTGTGGGTGTTGTGGGGATGAAATCTGTTTAGTTGCAGGCGCCTCTGAGAGCAATAGCTCCCTTCTTTTTTCTATTGTGCATGTCTTAATTTTGCTTGTAAACTACAAGATGCAATATAGCATAAGGACTATTTTTTAAAATTTTTAACCTTAGTGGTTAACTCAGTCCTTTACGTACACGTCATGGCTCCACAAACCTGTGACCCTATTGACATTGGTACAATGTCAGGATAAGCAATATTTTAAATTTAGAAGAATAATATTTACTAAAGCACTGTTTACCATATGACTGAGCACTGTGATAATTCCCCTAATACTTTAGCTTATTTATTCCTCATAACAATTCTATTTTGCAGATGAGGAAATGGACTTATAGTAGAAAACTTGCTCAAGGTTTTGGATGAATATTTTCATCTGTTTATCCTGTGATTGAGTACTGTGATAATTACCCTACTACTTTAGATATTTATTCCTCATAACAATTTTGTTTTGCAGATGAGGAAATGAACTTACAGCAGAAAATTTGCTCAAGGTTTCAGATGAATATGTTCATCCTAAAAAGTAGGTTTCACCAGGTGTGGTGGCGCATGCTTGTAATCCCAGTACTTGGGAGGCTGAGACAGGAGGATCGCAGGTTCGAAGCCAGCCTCAGCAAGTTAGTGAGGCCATCTATAACTCAGTGAGACCCTGTTTCAAAATAAAAGAATAAAATAGGTATGGAGGTATGGCTCAGAGATAGAATGCCACTGGGTTCCATCTCCAGTGCCACAAAAAAAAAAAAAAAAAAAAAAAAGTAGGTTTGATTTGAGTTGTCACTGGAATTATCAGACTTTTCAGACACAATTTTACTAAAAACTGGTATTTATTTGATTCTGTATATGTCAGCATTATTCTAAGTGTTTTGTATTTATTAACTTATCCTCATAGCAACACAAGGAGATAAGTTTATTATTATTATTTTTGGAGAGAAAAATTCAGACATTAAAAGGTTTGGCAGCCAAGGTCCAAGAAGTCCTACAACTAGTAAAAGCCCCAGCCAAGATTTAAACCATGGAAGTCTCTTCAAAGACCAACTCTTCCATTTGTTATATAGCCTTTCATTGAAAATTAGGTTTTAACCCCAATATATATTTAAAAGATCATTTAATATTATTTTTCCCTTTTGATTAGTCTTGTTTTCCTAAGTAAAGCTATTTAGTGTTACTGAACTTCACTTTTCTTTTTTATAAAATTATTTCTTAGAAATATTTTTATATGTCACCAAAAGTCTATCATGATGACTCATCCTGCAACATGTCTAAACAAAAGTCATGTGTTGTGTACATCCAACTAATTTTTTTCAGTGTTAGGGATTGAACCCAGGGTCTTGCAGAAGCTAGGCAAGCCCTCTATCCCAGCCCAACATCCAACTGACTTTTTGACAAAGGTAGAGAAATAATTCAATGGATAAAGTTAGATAGTCTCTTTAACAAATGGTGTTAAAGTAACTGGATATTCTAAAAAATGAATCTCACTTAATTTTAAAATAAACTCAAAATGGATCATATGTTTAACAATAAAATGTAAGATTATAAAACAGACTCATGGATAGGAGGTGTTCTTAAAAATGACACCAAAAGCATAATGCATAATATTTATTTTAGTAAATTAGATCTCATTGAAATAAAAAAATTGAGCCAGGTGTGGTGGCGCACACTTGTAATCTCAGCATTTGGGAGGCTGAGACCGGAGGATCCAGGTTTGTGGTTAGCCTCAGCTACCTAGGCATTCACAACTTAATGAGACCCTGTTTCAAAATAAAGAATAAAAAGTAGGGCTGGGGGTATAGCTTGGAGGTAGAATGCCCCTGAGTTCAATCCCCAGTACCGAAAAAAAAAAAAAAGCTCTGTGAAGCACCTTGTTAAGATAATAAAAAGATGAGCTACACAGTGGTAGCTAATACTTTCCAAACCCTCTATCTGACAAACGAATTGTATCTAGAATATATAAAGTACTCTCAATAGGAGAGAGAAAGAGAAGGAGAGAGGTAAAAGACAAACATTTCCCATAAACATGTGAAATAATGTTTAGGATCATTAGTCATTGTGAAAATGTACATGAAATCACCACGAGGTATCACTACTTTCTTATCAGAATGCCTAAAAGCATATACAGGATAACATCAAATGCTGACAAGAATGCAGAGTCTGAATTTCACACACATTGAGAATAGGAATATAAAATGCTGCAAACACTTTTGGCAGTTTCATTATGGGAGTCTAGGTGATATTTTTTGTAACTCCCTATAAATTTTTAATTATTTCAAATAAAAAGCTAAAGATGTCACATAAACATAGTAAGATGGGAATGTGTATTGTATTCACTATTTTGTAGTGGTAAGAATAATATTGATAATAATGCACATATACTAGAAATGTTCAGTTTATTTTTAAATGTTTTAATCTCTAAATTGTTTCTGGTTTAAATATCTAAAACATACAAGAAATTTAAGAAAAAAAAATCCCTTTAAAAAAATGCTTGTCATGACTTACTGCAAAGAAATGTTTCATTTGAGAAAATCAGAAGGACCACTGGGTGGCAGTAGAGGTTTGGGTTTTTGCTTGTGGGTTTTTGGAAAGCCTAGAGAATAAGGGACTAATTTACTTCCACTCTTAGCAAAAAAAAAAAAAAGATAATGATAGATATTATTAGTGTAAAAAGCAAATCAGTGTTGGTGTAATTATATAATTTAACACAAAAAATACCCAGTGAGAGGGACTACATGCTGAATAGAAAAACTGTATAAAAATAAACCTTGGGCTAACAGTCTAAGATAAAATGAACAATCTCAGAGAATAAAGAGTTTGACATCAAGCTTTATAATCACATTTGGGATTTTTATGGTTCAAAATCTTAATGGCTTTCAGAAATTCTAAGCAATTTCCTTATTTCTCTGTCTCCTCCCACTATTACACAAAATTCAGTTGCTTTTCATTACTTATTTGGGAAAAATTCTTCTTCTTTTAGATTGAAAGATTAAAGCAACCCAGATTGTGAGGCAGATGAACAAAATTATGTGGCACTATGTTTTAAAATACTCATTGTCTTTACAGCCTGATAAAGCTGAGAAAAAAAAGTCTTCATAGAATGTCAGGTACTAGTTCCTTGTGGGGGAAAGAGACATTGACCAGAACACCAAGATTCAGGAGATCTTGGGCTGTTTTTTTTTTTCTTCATATTGCTTAACCTTATTAACTAACACATCTCATTCTAAATATAGATTGTCATCAGGGATATTTCTGAAGTATTTATTTGCATATGTTCTGTCCTTTTGTGACATTCTGATGTCAGATGGAACAAAACACTGGACAATAGGCTTGGGATTAGTTTTGCAGAAGAGAGACATTCAAAATATCTGCTGAATATTCGTAGTAGTGTTATCAAGCCAACTCTCTATGTGAGTCATCAGAACATTTTTTGTAATCAAATGGTCTAATTCTTAGCCTGCCTTCTAAGATGTAATCTAAAGCATAGAGTTGTTAGTGAGGAGTGGAAGGATTGTCTAGAAAGAGAGAACCAAGTGAGGTCGGGATGGTAATACATGATAGCAGTGTTGTGTGTGTTTGTTTATTATTATCATTATTATTATTTGGTACTAGGAATTGAACCTAGGGGCACCCTACCTCTGAATTACATGCCCAGTCCTATCTTATTATTTTTTATTTTGAAAAAGGGTTTTGCTAAGTTGCTGAGGTTGGCTTCAAACCTGTAATCCTCCTGTCTCAGCTTCCCAAGTACTGGGAATACAGGTCTGTGCCACCATGTCCGGCTGTTGTGTGGTTTGTCTGTGATTGTGCCATAAACACTGTATCTACCTTAGAGCAGATGCTCCATACATCCTATCTGCTCTGAATACACAACTGGGATCAGAATATGCTAAAATATAGTAGACACAGCCAGCAAACCATTTAAATTAAGAGCTGATATTAGTGTCTTAGTAAAGACACACATTTAATATAATTTCACTTTTTATTTATTTTATCCACATCAGAAAGCCTTAAGAAATATAATTTTCATGACATAGTTACACTTCTGTATACCTGTTTTTTATATGAGCAATGGAACAAGCTTTCTGAGGAACATGGATGTCATAAGGCCTGGTTTTCACCAGAAGAATAAGGTCACTGTAGTTTTGTGAGTCAATAACTAAACAGTTAATGCATGAGTACTATGAATACGTTTACTTTGCTTAGTAACAAGATGAAGCAATTGAAATGTCCTCAACCATTCAATATTTATCAACTGTCTACTTTTTCCTTATCTTTGATAAGAAACAGTATCCCAGACTTCAAGTTTGAAGAATTTCCTGAAGAAAAATTTCTACAGACACTGAAGCTAATAAAAGGAGAACACCAACAGTGATTCTTAAAAAACCCACTGGGGCAGCAGGGTGTGGTAGCACATGCCTATAGTAACCCCAGTACTTGGGAGGCTGAGACAGGAGGATCACATGTTCGAGGCCAACCTAGGTAACTTAGCAAGGCCCTCAACAACTTAGTGAGACCCTGTTTCAAAATAAAATAAGGATGGGAGTATAGCTCAGAGCTAGAATGCCCCTGGGTTCAATCCCCAGTTAACACACACACACACACACACACATATATATACAGAAGTATATATATATTGTGTATATATGCCTCCATAGATTGTGTGTGTGTGTGTGTGTGTGTGTGTGTATTGCTAAGAGCCACACTAGGTGCTGAGGCTGGCTTCGAACCTGCCATCCTCCTGTCCTAGCCTCTCAAGTACTGGGATTACAAGTTTGTGCCATCACACGCAGCCTGAGGCATATATTTTTTAATCAGGTCTTTCATCAATTATTCTCTCAAAACATGAAGATTTACATAAAATGTATTTTTCATCCCTTTTCACTCTATTGTCTCCTATCCTCACCCTTTCAATCCCTCTATTGTTTTGTTTGTTCTTTGAGAAACTTCTAGCAAAAAATCTACCTCTGATTCAGGTAAATCTTTTGGAGAGTATGTAGAATACAAATAGTTACAGCCAGGCATTCAGAAAATGTGCCCCTAGATCCCAGAATATAGGTGCTACTTTTATGAAGATGAATAACTACTAAGCTATTCAGGATTAAATATAGTCATATTTAAGTAAAGTCTTGACCTTACCCAGATGACTGGAAGTTGCATTTTGTTTCTTGAAGTTGGCCTCTAGAATCTCCTAGCAACAATCCTTAAGTGACTTCTCTTTAATACTTCTAGGCGAAGCACCAGGGGAATAGCTTAATGTTTTATTGTAGGAGTTAATTTGATTCATGTGTGCAGCATCTGTACCCCAAAGCAGCACATTCCTGAGAAATTGCCTGAATCTTAGCAAGAAAGAAATTGCCCGCTGCATCATAAAGAAAAGGCCCTTTGGAACAAATCTGGCTGCACATTTTTATGCTCTAAAGTAGTAATAGATAAATCAGAACATTCTTCTACAAGCATATCTACAAACGTGACCTGATTACCAAGATTCGTCTTTTACCTGGAACCTATCTTTCAATGCTCAAATCGTTTCAAAGATCACATTCATCCTCATCTCGGCCCTCTCAGCAAAGTAGCAAGAATTAGTCACTCCATTTTTATTAATGGCAGAATTAAAGCAGAGAGAATATTTTGGAAGAGATTGTTTCCAAACCTTTTTAGGAGCCTTTTGCCATATATACCAAATAAGTCCTATTTGCTTTTATGAGCAGATGATTAATCTATGCTCTCAAACTCATAACTGAGTGGAAATCAGGCAACGTAGCAAAAAATCCTAAAGAGTTAAGATCCTACATAATTTTAATAACTAGTATGTGACTGACATTGTGCTAGACACCATAAAATGATTTTTATCAATGTATCTTCACAACCCTATGTTGTAAATTTCTTCTTACACACAAGGGGAATGGAATCTAGTAGGGTGAAATGACTGAGGTCATGCAGCTTGGAACAAGTGGAACAAGATTTCAAGCCTTGATTTGTCTGCCCCAAGGCCTAGCTTTTTCCACAGTGAATACTGTTCTTTGAATTAGGAAGTGAGCTCAAGTAAAACTCTCCTTCCAGCCCAGAGATGCGAACATGCTAATAATCACCCCAGAGACCACTGGCTATTCACTCTTTTTTCTCTTCGGGTATATGGAGACCTCAGTGTTTCAGGATCATTCTGTTTTGGAGATAGCATAGCCTTAATAGTACGATGGCCATGGGACCTTGTAAAAGCCATGTAGCTTGTCTATGTTTCAATTCTTTTGTCTCTGCTTATATAAGAACATTTACTAGGTTTGGGGAGAGAATTAAATGAGAAAATGTGTCTAAAATATTTAGCAGTGCTAATCATGAAGTAACTGTCTCTAACACAGTGCACTGTTATTGAAGTATTTGTTTTTAAATTACTCATTTATGGCTAGCAGCTGGGTCTAGATTATACAAGGCTTTACTACTCAAAATATGGTCATAAGACCAGCAGCACTGGCCTCTGTAAGCCATGCAAAATCCCAATCACAGGTTCCAGCCCAGATCAACTGAACAGGAATCTGCAGTGTTAAAGATCCTTAGATGATGTTTTATGTACATGGAGAGAGTTTGAGAAGCACTTAAAAATCAAGATATTTTCTTTTTATTGGCTTCAATAATAGACAAAGTGTCTTGCTTCTCCTTTTTATATCCATATCATCCTTTTATGTCTTGATATACACATACATGCACACGTGTACATATATATGTGCACATATATATTAGATATGAATACATATGTATATGTTTATGCATTATGTATACACACAGAGATTGAATATCCCTTATCCAAAGTGCTTTCAAAATGAGACACCTTGAGAATGGGACCCAAGTCTAAACATGAAATTCATTTCTGCTCACATACTCCTGTATGCATAGCTTGAAGGTAATTTTATGCAACATTTTAGTAATTTTGTGCATGAAACAGTGAATATTAAGCCATCAGAAGGTGTTACTATCTTACCACCCATGTGGACAATCTTTGGCTGTCCACATCAGCATCATTCTGGACTCTGAATTTATATGATATTGATGAAATATCATTTATTTACCCTTGTTCACCCAGAAGGACTTGATAGTAAAAAACATGACAGACCACTAAAACAGTGAAAGAATCATGTTTGGGGAAAATGAGCAGCTCAGTGGTAGTGCCAGGATCCCTGTGTCAGCCATCAGGCACCAGCACCAGCAAACGGGTGGCTCCTGTCTCTACCTATGAGGTTGTGTGTTGACTGAAAGGTTACGGAGCCTGTATTTATCTTTTTAGGTAAGAAGAAACTTCAAAAGCAGTTGAGAGATCAGGAGATCCTCCAGGAATGAAGAGGCATTTTACTGGATGGTTTTAAAAAATGTGTCCTCCAGAGTTATCTGCTTCATTAACACCAGTTTTGTCTTCTAAGTCTCTTGATTTTACAAACTGCATGACTTATTGTTCTGTTACAAATACATAATCTTTTCCTCCTTCAAAAAATTCATCACACATTCTGTGTATATCATCTTACAGAAATTTTAATGTAGGACTAACATCATCTTCAGTGTCACTATTGTTATGATCACCTTGATTCAGAACTATTTTGGTCATTTCATCATTTCTCAATGAATGAACAACTGGAGCCTCATTATTGATGTTAAAAAGTTCTTCAATATCCACTTCTTTCCAATGAACTTCTTACCAATGAACTTCGAAGATGTATTTTTGCATATGCAGGGTCATATACCACGGTTTCTTAATTGACCTATGGAATCCTTCAAAGTGACAACCTTGGCCACCATCACAGAACATAGTCACAGGCCAGAGGCTGTGCCAGGCAAGCACACCTGGGTCTTCGGTCACTGTGCCCCAAGTTTGACAATAGCTTTCATGGTATCCATTATGCTAAACTCATTTCAAAAACCTTTTACATCCTTCTTTGCTGCTAGAATGCTGTTCAAGAAAGTGTTTTTATAATTACTCTTTATTGAAGAAGGATATTTTTGTCACATGGCTGAATTAACAAAGCCACATACAAAAGAAGGTATACAGCATCAATATTATTTTTGATGAAAATTTCAGGTAGAGGATGAGCAGAATAGTTGTAAAGGAGTATCAAAATCTTGCAGTCATCATTCCGTCAAGCTTCCCTGCGGTGAATATCAATCACTGGTACCTAGTACCCAGGAATCCCATCTGGACACCATACACCTCATGAGAGAAATCGTTTTCTAATCCTACAATGGAGGATTATTATCTCTATTTTTTAGATGAGGAAACCATTAATCCTACAATGGAGGATTATTATCTCTATTTTTTAGATGAGGAAACCATTAATCAGTGGCATATATTGCTTGAGCATGTGATTAAATCTTTTCTCCAAAAGAGGATTCATAGGCCAAACATTTAAATAGATCCAAGGAAGAGTTGCATAGATAAATGAATTGCTCTTTGCCCATTCTGAAGAGAATTGGATAGCCTGGTTTTCTTTGGGAATATTTTATTTTTCCACATTTTATTCTGCCACATTTGCTCTTCTGTATCATAGAATATTTTATCTAACTTAATATGCCACTAAAACTTTTAAAACAATTTTGTTCTGATTTAATTTGTCCTTTAATGTGTAGTATGGTTTATCTTTTAATTTTTATTAACTTATCTTTTATCACATTATAAAAGATAACCCATTTACTAGATGTATAAACCTGTGTGGGTTATTTACTAATTTTGGCCTTAACTTAATCTATAAAATGGGTAAATACTACATATTTCATAGGATTTTCATAATGAGTATTGAGCTAATTTTTAAAAAATGACTACAACATTGCCCGGCCCATATTAAGGGCTATGTATTTACTAAGAAAAAAATTGAGATGATATGCAAAGAGAAATAATTTTAATTTTTTCCTGCATAATTATTAATGGCTTTTTTTCAATTAGGAGAAATTTAAATGTAAAACACTGTCCCCTTCGTGAAAAAAAATCAGTCTTTTGTTTTTAGAAGTATTTTCAACGGTTTATTTGGAGTGTGACATAAGGCTTCTAGCTCTTTTCTTCTAAGGCTGAAATAATCTGTCAGCTATTTACTCATTTCTACCCGAAAAGCATCACAGAGAATCTACCAGAAACTTGGTGTCTAATAAATGTTGTTTGAATTAATGAACATTTAATTCATTATTTCTTGGTAATTTTCCTGGAATTCTGAGCTTGGTCAAACGCCTCCTCTTCCGGACATCCCTTGTTAGCCCAGATGCCTGAGACTAGGGCAAGTCAATCACAGACTTGCTGTTGTGGGAGTATTCCCACACCAGTGGGAATGCCCGAGAGGGGCAGAGGTCTGCAGCACAGTAACTTCCAGAAACCTTACCACCCTTTTCTGTGTCCTCCAGCTAAGAACTTTCGAAATCAGCATTTGAAAATGAGGCAGTGACTCCAGAATACTTCTGTTTATATTTCCATGAAGAACTATACAAAACATTTCATCCAAAATATAAAAATAAAAAAATGATTTATGATGAATGACTCAAATTATAACATATTATCTAATGAACAGAAGAGTTTTTAAAGAAAGATCCTTCTGGGAGAATTCAATACATAAATTCTTTATCTAGCAAATGCCTATAGAACAATCAGGAAAATAAAATAATCTCTTGTCTATATTCAAGCCATCTTATAAGTTGCAGATATATATTTTTAAATAAATATAAACACAAAATAAATATTTGAAAAATTTATTGATGTTCTGGGTTCTTATGGAGACAATTCACTAAGCTAATGTATTCAGTGAATTTTAGTACCATTATTACTTTTATGATTGATTTTAGTATCTTTAATCCCTCACTTCCTCTCCTCTCCAATTCCCATTATTGCCTGCGTCCTTTTTGGTCAGTTCTAATCTTCCTGAGGCTTATTTCAAGACTGACATTTGGAGTCATGTGGCTTCCTCCACCCCTACACCCAGCAAGACTTTTACTGGAATTTGTTACTAGAAACCAAGCTCTAAATCTTCTTTATCACTTCCTCTGACCAGTAGCCAGATGGAAGCTCTGAAACTAATCCAACAGCCATTCTGTATAACCTTTATCTCCAATGAAATTATGGCAGTATTTCTCCAGCACTGGAGAAGAGATTATTTAAAAAGTGTGTAAGAGAGTAGCTGGGGAAAGATGAAGAGAGTGTAAGAACGGAGTAGGTAAAAAGCTGGTGAAAGTTCTGAATGATGACGGAGTAAAGGGTGAATGAGTAGGTAAGAGAGGGGATTCATTCTGGACTGAGGGAACAGTGTGATGGAGGAGAATGTGGCAGGGAATAAAAGTACTTAGTGAATTAACCATGAGTATTAACTGTTTTCCTCTATGACTCTCTCAGCTTTCCTTAACAATTTAACAAAACCCACAGTGTTATGGTTCCTAGCAGTGATTAGTTCCTGTGATTGCACTTCATGATGTAGATTGTACTCTGGATAACACAGGATAATAGCATCTCTAAACAACATACTTGTTCTCAGTGCCTACATGAGTTGGCTAGGGCTTCAGTAACAAAATAGCATGGCTGGAGGGTAAAACAACATAAATGTATTATTTCACCATTTTGGAGGCTGGATGACTGAGATCAAGGAGTCAGCAGGGCTGGTTCCTTTTAAAGGCTTTGGAGAATCTGTTTCATGCTTTTATTCTAATCTCTGGTGGTTTGCTAGGAATCATTGGCTTTTCTTGGCTTATAGAAGCATACTCTGATCTTTCTCTTCATGTGGCATTTTTCCTGTGTACCAGTGTTCAAATATCCCATTTTTATATGAATCCAGGTATCTTGGATTAGGGGCCCACTCTTCTCCATTTAGGACCTCATGTTAACCAATTACTTCTGCAGTGACCTCATTTTGGAGGACCTCATCTTAACTAGTTACCTCTGCAATGACCCTATCTCCTAGTAGGTCACATTCTGGTATATGTGGAGTTAGGAATTTAACATATGAATTTGAGGGAAGTATAATTTAATCTATCATAGTGTCAATTTGGAAAAATTCAACTTAATAATTGTTATAGGAAAGCCATCATTTAGGTTAAATGTTCATTCTGGATAGATCTTTTCGAAAAATAAAACCCATGGCCTTAAGACCTTTATTAACAAAAGTACAACTTCCAAGCTACCTAATCAGAAACTCTCCTGTATGTCACATGGAAAACCCTATCTATATATGAAGTGAGAAGGGCTCCAAGGTGAACGGATAACAGGTGATGAGAGGAGGGCTGAACGTGTGGGTCCAATTTGTCCCTCCCTCACGTCCGTTCATAATCCTGGAGCCTTCTTCTTCAAAGTCAGGCCCATGGTACCTGCAGGATACCTAATGGTCCACTTTTACTCAGCTGATTCTCCTCTTAGTGGAATGAGTTCTCTCCAAGTCCAGCTTCACCCCTCTATTATTGGTTAAAGGAAACCCTTCATGAGGCTCATTCCAACCTCTAGATATGGGCCTGGTAATGGAGTCCATCTAGTTTTTTTCTATATCACCGAATCTTTAAGGAGAAGGGGATGCTAGGGAGAGGTAGTTCCATTTTGGTAGTTCCATTTCTCTAGTAAATTTTAACAAACACCATGAAAACATTTAGTCCTGATCAAATACACTCCACATACATCACACTCTCCCTGCTACCCACATGAACTCTCTCTTTCTTTCTTTTTCCCAGCCCTCACCCTGCCATGGAAACTTTTAGGGGTAGTTACACAATGGAGTCTTCATTAAATTCCCTGAGTAGTTTTAAGTTACTGAACTGTACTTGAAAATACAGAGTATTTTTTTAACTTTGAACTACTAATACATGTAGAGAATGAAGAGGACATGTGATATTACCAAAAATGGAATAATTAGAGAAAAGTCATGGGGTTAATTAGAGCAAACACAGAGTCACAAACATGATTTTATTTGGAGTTTTTTAATAACTTGAAGTACCAATTTATTTTTCTATGGTGTCAGGAAAATACTTTAAGTGGGTTACTTTTCCCCAACCAGAAAAAGATGATGTCAGAAATAAGTAAAAATTCCATACACATATTTTTATATATTTTTTAAATAATTCTTACTGGGAAAAGATGTCCATTGTCCAAGTTGCAACTTTGAATAATACACACATGTGCTGGCATGATTGAAAGACAATTTTTGAATCTCTTTTTGTAATAACTTAAACATGTGTGTTTATAAAAGGGAAAGTTAAACAGGATAAGGAAAGGTGTGATTATTTATTTTGTAGAATTTTTTTTCAAAATCAAGAATTTTAAGAAATAATTTTGGTGAGAGTCAAAACATAGCATGTGTAAGGCTTCCTCACCTCTTTCTGGTGAAGGGCACTGTTGTATAAAAAATAGCTAAGCATGTCCTTGAGGATGTATTAATGTCATATGTAACTCTGTGCCTTGACTAGTTGCCATTTTTGTTATGATTTGGTATATAAACTGGACTGAGACAGTCCAGAGCACTCACATGCTGGTTCAGTACACTGACATGCTGGTGTGTGGATAGGTGGTTGTGCTATGGGGAAGTCTCCGTACAGAGCTCCCGTGTACCCAGTCAGCTGCTACTGGGTACTGGAGACCAGACAGAAGCTGCTTGCTGCAGCTGGAAAAACTGCATGTCTTATTGCTCCCTCAGTGCCTTACTTCTTTTATAGATGGACCAGAGAAAACCCACAACTTCTTAGCCTTGGTCAGTTTCACAATAATATTTGTTCAAATATTAAAATATTACTTCCCAGTATTATTATTAAACTTGTTTTTGTGCATTCATAAATGGGCAAATGAACATTTACATACACACACGCACACACACACACACACACACACACACACACACACACATCCACTCTTGCTAGTATTCCTCTTTCAAAGTCTCATGACTGCGAAGAGGGCTTCCTTGAGGTTTGTGGTAGAGATAGTGGTGTGCACTGAGCATTCCATTGTTGCCCATATTTCTCAACCTCATGACTACTTTTGTCACTGGTCATGGGTAGAAATGACATGCAGTGTTCCTTACTTCAGCAAAACAGCTTCTTGTAGCTAATACACAGATTTTGCACAACGTACGTCACGACATGCTTCAGAGTTTTCAGATGTCAGCAACTTTGTCTTCCTAATGGGAAAAAAAGATCTGCAAGGTGTATTATAACACTCATGGACTCTTAGTGATGAATCATCTTTCTAGCAGATGAAGAGGAGGAAGAGGCTGACCCATCTTTCTAGCCGGGAGGTCTAGAATTTTTTGTAAGATAGATGGATTAGAGTGATACCCATTTTAAGAGGAAAAAGTGAACACTTCAGTGGAATTTTAGAGTCCTAACTGATGCCTTTTTCACTTAGGGGACACTCAGGACTACACATAACATTAATCATCCTTGCACAATTTAAACATATCTTCAACTGACTTCCAATTCAAACGTTTAAACATTTGAATTAGTTTGTTAATTGCATGCTTTACGTAGCAGATTGAACTCTGGCAGCCAATGCATTATTTCAAAAAATAAACAAAAAACATAAAAGCAATTAAGTTAATCCAAACTAAATACTAAATTTTATTATCAGTTCTTGATAATAAAATTTGCATAATCTAGTCTCTTCAAAATCAATCTCTTTTTTGGCACTGGTGATTGAACTTAGGGATTCTCAACCTCCAAGCTATACCTCTAGCACTTTTTATTTTAAAACAGGGTCTCACTAAGTTGCTTAGGGGCAAAATAAATTTTTAACTATAATCAGGGCTACTAAAATTATCTTTAAATAAAGCTATTGCCTAAATAAGCCCTGTAAAAGGAAGAAACTGGTCCTATTTCCAATTTCCCTTGGACAATCCACCCACCCATCTGTGTAGAGATGTTCCTGAAATTGTAGCCTCTGCAACACTCTGCCATTAGGGATACAGGAGTTCCCTAATGCTGCAAATGGTGCATTGTAGAGTTCTCATCAGCTTACTAGTCTATCCTCTGAATTCCCAATTAATATCAAAGGATCTACTACTTGTAACAATCCTATTAATGCTGTAAAAATTTTTTTCCCAGTAGATTTGTTCAAGTCAAATCAAGTGGAGCTAAATTGTTTTAACTATTAAGTAATTTTCTCTTTGGCATTCTGTAATACTTGAATGTCTTCTGCTCTGTAAATTGTAGCAAGTGTACTCAATATTTTAGAAACTACCAAGGCAAATCATTAATATGGGAACATAGAGGGCATTTAATACTGTTAATCCTTCCCTAAGGTTTTAAAAGTACCCTTTTAGGATTCAAGATTCTATGTATGTCTCTTCTTTAGGTAAAGAAGAGCCAACATTTTGTTTTCTTAACAAAAGGAGATATATAGAAGGAAAACCTGCTGGCTTTATGCATCTAAAAGGCTGATTGAAAACATTTCTTTTTATATCCAGCTGTTCCAAATATACAGATTTGTATATTAGAGCTAATAGATTTGAAACTGCAAAGCACTTCGTGACATACATAATGATTCTGAGTTTAAATGCTTCTGAAAACACAGAGAGATTTACTTTTTCCATCTAAGTCCTTTGCTCCCTCCTCTCCTTCTTTCCACAAGTATAATATCCTTCTTATTTGCCAAGTACTATGCCAGATACCAGATAACAGTGAACAAAACCAAGCATAACTCCTGTCACCATGGTGCTTCAGCTAGTGATGGAGACAGATTGATCACATAATCACACAAGTTATGTAAAATTTTATTTGTGATAAGGACAGAAAATGGATGGCAGTAAGAGCCTTAGCATCATGTAGCCAAGCGATGTGACCTAGTTTGCAAATCAGGCAATTTCCTTGTGGGAGTTATGATAGATATGAAATCTGAAGATTAGACTTTAGCAAATAAAGTGAGAGAGAAGATTGTTCCAGGTAGAGATAACAGTGTGTGCTAAGGGTTTGTGCTCAGAGTGTACTCAGCCTTTGCATTTTTCATCTCTAAAAGCTTGATTTGAGTCTTTTTAAACATCCTCTATGTCTCTATGGGCTCAATGCACCCTGATCATGACAGTTATACTAATTGCTTTGAAGATCTCATTTATTCTGTTTAATTTCTTGATCTATTTCTACTTATTGATTTTTTTCTTATCATTATTGGAAGTATTTTCCTGCTTCTTTGTATACCTGGAAGTTTTAATGTATGCAAGAATATGTAAATTTTACCTTGTTGGGAGCTAAATAGGTTGGTACTCCTATACTGTCTCAGAAAACATTCTTACTGCTATAATACAAAACAACTAACCACACCATTTAGAGGAAGGAAGATTCATTCACTCACAGTTTCTTGGATATTCCAGGTTCAGTGCATCTGAGGCCAGGGTCTGGAGTTCTAGGCATGGGGGCAGGAAGCAGAGAGAGGAAGAGAGCAAGGCCCTGCTCTCACATCATGGAGGCCAAAAGCAAGAGAGAGAGAGCAAACCAACGAGAAGATTAAAAAACACAAGCGCAATCCCTAATCCACACCCCAGGGACCCACCTTCTTTAGCCACACCCCACCTGCCTCAGTTTCCACCCAGAAAATCCATCACAATGGTTTTATCTACTGATGAGATTATAATTCTCATGGCTCAGTAGCATCAACTTTGAGCATTAAAATACTACAGAGCTAGGGTAATAAAAACACTATGGTATTGACACAAAAACAGACACATAGACCAATGGAGCAGCATGGAAGATAAAGAAATAAATCTACATTATAGCCAATTGATTTTCAACAAAGGTGCCAGACACATATGTTGGAGAAAAGATAGTCTTTTCAAAAATGGTGTTGGGAAAATTTGTTATCCACTTGTAGAAAAATGGAACTAAATCCTTACCTCTCACCCTGAACAGGAGTCAACTTGAGATGAATCAAAGACATGAAAGTTAGACCAGAGACTTTGAAGCTATTCGAGGAGAGCATAGGTCCAACACTCCAGCATATAGGCACAGGAAGAAATTTCCTCAATAAGACCTCCAAGTTTAGGAAATAAAACAAGAATTAATAAATGGGATGGCATTAAATTAAAAAGTTTCTGCTCATCAAAGGAAACCAACAAGAGTCTAAAAGAAAGTCTACAGGATGGAAGAAAATCTTTGCCAGTTACTTTTCTGCTAGAGGACTGACTAGTATTTAGAATATACAAAGAACTTAAAAGACTTTACACTAAAAAGCAAATAACCCAATCAAGAAATAGGTGATTGAATTGAATAGACACTTCACAAAAGAAGAAATATGAATGGCCAATAAATACATGAAAAAATGTTCATTAGGAGTCAGGGAGATGCAAATCAAAATTACACTGAGATTCCATCTAACCCCAATCAGAATGGTGACCATCAAGAAATTAAAATAATAATAATAAATATTGGTGAGGATGTGAGGAAATTAGAACTCTTCTATGCTGTTGGTGGGATTGCAAATTAGTTCAGCCACTATGGAGATCAGTGCATAGATTTCTCAGAAAGCTGAGAATGGATCCACCATATCATCTGGCTCTATCACTACTAGATATCTTTCCAAAGGGGTCAATATCAGAGAACTACAGTAATATTTGCCTACCCGTGCTCATAGCAGCACAATTCACAATAGCCAAATTATGAAACCAATCTAGGTATTCATCAAAAGTTGTATTACAAAATTACTGGATATCCACACAATGGAATTCTACTCAGCAAAAAGGAGAACAAAATTATGTCATTTGCAAGAAAATGGAAGGACCTGGAGAACATTATGTTAAGTGAGATTAGCCAGTCACAAAAAGTGAAGGGTCATATGTGTTTTCTAATATATGAAATCTAGAGAGTAATGGGGATACCAGAGATACTCTAGATAATGGAGGAGAAACCTCAGTGGAGCCAGGGAGATGTTCTAAAAGAAAGAGAAAGAGTGAGGTTCATCGAAGAATTTACTACCATTCGCTACATGTACATATGTCAAAATACCAATGTCAATCTCAGTACTCTGTATGGGGGCACAGGGGTGGGAGAGGACACTACGTGTTGTGTGCATGTATGTCACTGTCAACATGATTTACATTATGATGTGAGACTCTAATGCATCAATAAAAGCATATAAAATAATAAGAAATAAAAATGTATTGCCATCTGCAACTCCAAAAAAAAGCAAACCTCATTTTCATAAATCCTAAGACATTTAGACATCAAATCACTGTTTTAAAACAATTTTCATCTCAGTGAGAGAGATACCTGGCTCAAGAAATTGAAAAATAAAATGGCAAGCTATGAATATTCTTACCACATGCACCAAAGTATGCAGCCTAAGTTCATGCATTCTTTAAGGAAATAATCCATTGAAATAATTTAATACCAACAGATATGTCACTATTCTGTCTCAGACCTGAAGTTCCATCCTTATCTCAGGCATTCCTAGGTGTCCAATTTTATTATTAACAGCTCTATCAATTTATGGAGTTCTTTGGATGCACTTTATCTGGGTGGTTGGTAAGTCACAATGATAAGGAGTTCCTATCTTTGAATTAATTAGTAGCTGCTGGATTTGACCAATCTCTCCTAGTTCCTCTTTAGATGGCTCTATCTTATAAATCTTAGTTTTTGTGAAAGGCTGATGAGAAGTTTCTTGTAATTTCATTTTTGGTTACCAGCAAGCATTTTTCTTCATGTGTCTAAGGCAGAAAGAAAATTGAAATTTCATATTCTGAAGTGCTAGTCCATTTTTAAAACTCCATACTTGATTTGTGCTTGAATCTGTTGCTTTCTATTTGAATTTAAGTGCATTTCTCTTCTTTCTTTGATTATTTTACACAGGTAACATATGAATATACGAATATTGGATTATTATGAAGTACTTGAAAGATCATTTTGATTAAGATTTCTTAATTATGCATATCTTTATTCCCTATCCCAAATTCTTCCTCATGTAGCTCATGTCAATACCACAAACAGGGCTGAGATGTTTGCACTCACTTGTCTTTCCTATATGACCATACTGATTAAATTCCTTTCCTCCTTTCATCATTACCCTTTTCTGTTTGGTTTTTGGGGAGAGTGGCTGGAAATGATTTGTAGGACCTCCCAGTATTGGGGTTCTGGCCTAAAACTCCAATAGCACTTCCTTCAGATTAGTTGGGAAAATAATAATAAACCTATGTGTCTTAACATAAATTGGCCCTTTTTGCTATTTTTATAATCAGGTTAACAAGTTACCTTTCCTCCTCCAGTGTAGAAAAACATTGACATAATGATGCCACTGTGGGGCATGAGGCATTTATACACCCTCCATCTCCCAGTAGTACTAATTAGGTATACATGGCCTGTTTCACCATGTGCTTCAGTTCATAAGGTATGGACTGCAAAAAAGAAAATGACTCACTGAAACACAATACACTTGAACAGTTAGAAAAATAATAGGAAAGCTCAGTTTGTGTAACTATAGTGGAAAAGAGACTATTGCTTACAGCACATTGATAGGAAAAATAACAGCTTTCATTTCTGTACATTAGCAGTGAATTATGATCACACCTTTGGGCTAGATCTTGACTTGAGCATGCAGGAAGGAAGCATCCAGGAATCAACTTGCTCCTATAGACCTAACAGTAAAACACAGTACAGATGAGCTAATGAATGAATTGTGGAAAAGGACCAGAAGCACTCAAACAGAAAATTTCTGGTTGTTTCCTTTTTTTATGTCAGCGTAGTTAAATCTTGGAGGGTTGATGGTTGTTCCAAACAATTCAGAAAGTAAACCCACTAAACAGTAAGCTGGAGGCAATGCATTTGAAGCCTGTCAGAGAGTATAGCTATTCTGGTAGTAATTATAAGTACACAGTGGAAAACTAAAACTTACAGGTTCAGCATCGTCTCTGATTATAAGCCTTAAAGGCAGAGACAATGAGCAGTACAATTGAAAGATAAGTGACAAGTTCAGTTTTATTTCCAGAAATCTTCTCTGGTATAAAAATCACAATAATTATTTTATTTTATTTTTTGGTACTGGGGATTGAACCCAGGGGCATTCTACCTCTGAGCTACACCCCCTGCCCTATTTTATTTTTTATTTTGAAACAGGGTCTTATTAAGTTGCTAAGGGCCCCACTAAATTGTTGAGTCTGTCCTCAAACCTGTGTGATCCTCCTATCTCAGCCTCTCAAGTACTGGGATTACAGGCATACACCATCATGCCCAGCTTCAGTAATAATTTTAAAAGCAAATAAAGCTTGACATTCTTACTTCAATTTATTAAATTTATTTATTTCATATATTATGAAAATGCATACATGCTTATGTATTTCAGATATACCAATATAAAATATGGAGGAAATTAATGAATACTTTGTCCAGATTGTCCAGTTTAGGAAAGAAAATCTTACCAATACTATGAAGATAATTTGTTTCCTCTTATTTATATCATGACATACATAAGCATTGGTAAATAATGTGTAATGATTTTGTATATCTTAAACTTTATACTAAGGAAACGGTAGTGTATATGTTTTTTCTGTAACTTGACATCATGTTTGTAAGAATCAACCACGATAGTACCTGTATAGTTATATAATTTGTTTCATTGTTGAATAGGCTCACATATGCCAAAAGTAAAATATTGGTCTATTCCCTTTTTAACGGAAATTTCGTGTATTTCCATGTTTTCAATATTACACTTTCTGATGATCTAAGCATTCCTGTTTGTGACACCTACATCTGGGTGTGAGCATGTTTCTGGAAGATATTTCCAAGATAGTATTACTGAGTTACAGGGTGCACATACTTCTCGCCTAACTAGATTTTGACAAATTGGAATTCAATGTGTTTTTTCCAAGGTGTGCTCCAAATTGCAGTAGATAAGTGCTCTGTAATTCCACATTCTCGATATTCCTTGGCATTGCCAGAGTTTTCAATATTTGCCATTCTAATGAATGTAAATGATATGGCAGCTGTAATTTTTAAAACAGAAGAGAAGGACCCAGCATTCCCCAAGAGGTACTTTTAGTTTTCTTCAATCTTTGACAGTCCCAGTGACCCCCAAATGCCTCATAACCACTGGAGATTTTTACTTTGGCTTTGGCAGCTTTGCTTGTGAGTCCATCCAACATGACTTTGCTTCACAGCCTCTCCAGATGAGTCCCCCCCTGTGCAGCTGACCACAGTCTGGTCTGCAAGAAGCCCTTCCTGTACCCATGCCTAAGTAGAAAGTCTGTGATTAGCTGGCAGGACATTGCACACGTATGAGCCCACATTTTGGTCTATATAAAGAGGTTTCTGTGTACCCTTATCATAGGAATAGTCCATATACTCTTATGCTGCAGCCAATAAAGCCTCTTTTGGATGGTTATTTGCCTATTTATAATTTCTATCTTGAGTAGATCAAGGTGAACTGGTTGTACTAAGAGCTGGTAACACCACAGTTTGTTGGCACTGAAAGTGGCAGGTGGAGAATGGCTGGGAGTGACAGAGTGCTGATGGGAAATGCTAGCTCCTGCTGCTGAAAGAGTTCTAGAGAGTTGCCAGTAGCTGTTGACTCTGGCTGCCAAGAGAACATCAAAGAGGGCTGAAGACACTCAGAACTGTTAACACTAAGGGAGCTACACATTACCCATTCATAATTTCTATCCATATTAAACAAAAGAAAGTTCAGCCAGGGGGTCACATCTTGATGACCTATGAAGGGATCTTCAACTTTAGAAGGCCCTAAAGAAGAGGATGGACAAGGGTGACAATTGGCACAGATCTGCCTTGTGGTTGACAAGGGCTGCCTGACCCATTTCTTCAGTGACAGTGATAGGTGTCAGTAGGTGCTTCTCCATCCAGGAGAGAGGCCCAGAGGGGAGGGTGGGGCAAGGCTGAATGTGTATTTCCACTTCACAGCTCTATCTAAACCCAACCTTATCATAATTTTAATGACATAAAGTAACATCTATTTCTCCTAAGGATTTTACTGTTGCTTTTGTAAGAAGCTCACACAATATTGACTTAGAAGTTAACGGGTTATTTTTTTCTTTTGACTTCAGAGTTTTCTGCACAAGTCTTCTCCAGGGAGAGGAGGGAGGAGAGTTTACCTTCTGGAGCTTATGGGAAGCTCTAAGTTCCTTCACTACAAGAAAATTTTATTTATGGCCAAAAGCAGAGTCTTTAGGCTCCCGCTGGGAGCAACAGGGGAAGTTGCTATGAGAGAAAAATTACGGTAGGCTGTTGCTCAGAAAAACCTAGAAAATTGAACCCGCTGGATCCAAGTCTTTATTTATCTATGTGTTTTACTCCAGGGTATGATTTACATGGGAATCTTATTAATAAAATGTTTTCTTCCTTGAAATGAGTTAGATCTGCCAAAACTATAACCTACTTGCATAGATAGGCAATTTCAAATAATGGTCACTGCTTAGTAATATTTCTTTACTTGGTATCTAACACTTTCTCTAAGTGTTCTCTTAAGTATGTATTTGCTGCTTAAGATTGGCAAGGGTGGTGTGTGCTAAAGGATGATCAGTTCAGAACCAGCATAGGGGCCCCTGATCCTACCCAGCTGAGTCTTCTTTCTTATAACATGGGCTGTGGAAATTCATATAAAGATTCATGAGAGTAAGAGACTGAAGAAAATAATTCACAGAACAGTGGAGGAATGCTGAGGATAGAGGGATGAGGAATGATGGGACAAGAAAGGAACAACAGATCTGGAGATATGTACCGCAGTGAGTTGCTGCTCAATTCTTGCTGGTATGACTCAAATGAGCTATGACTGTCTTCCACATATAGCAATATCTTACTTACTTTTGTATCTGCAGTGAGTAGGTGCCTGCCAGAGTAGGTGTTCAATCAAATCAGAATTGAAGGAAACATTTACAGTTCTTACTCTGGAAGGTCAAAGAATAAACAGAAATTAGAAAGGTGTCTATTTTTCTTCCTCTCTCCCAACTTTCTTTCTTTTTTCTTTCTTCTCTTTTTCTTCTTCTTCCTCTCTTTTTTATTTAACTCAGGGGCATTATACCTCAGGGCTACATCCCCAGCCCATTTTACTTTTTATTTGGAAACAGTGTCTCTCACTAAGCTGCTAAGTGATTGAGGCTGACTTCTAACCTGTGATCCTCCTGTTTTAGGCTCCTAAGTACTGGGATTACAGGCATGCATCACCACGCCTGACTCTGTTTTACTTTTTCTACTTTTAATAGTCATTGGCAAGAAAAAGAATTATGAAACTGAGATAAAATAATGGTCTGTATTTTAATAGTCTTAAATTTAACTTTTGGGGATTTCTATCTAAAGTTCTATGTAATATTTCTTTATGTTAAAATACATTTATATGCCAGTCTGGTGTAGGGGCACATGTCTGTAATCCCAGTATTTGGGAGGCTGAGACAGGAGGATTGCAGGTTCCAGACTAGTTTTAGAAATTAGGGAGATACTTTCTAAATGAAAAAAAAAAAAGGAGCTAGAATGACCCTGGGGGCTTAATCCCTGGTAAGCGCGCGCACGCACACACACACACACACACACACACATATACACACACACACACACACACAAAATTACAAGTGATCAACCATGTCTTGGTTTTTTTTTTTTTTTATTCCCATGATTAGGTAGGGATTTTATGCAATGATTAGGAATATTTAAAAGGATTTATTTACCTTGATTACTGGAGCATCCAAAGTTAAATAAAACTGTTGACACTATGATATTTTTCCTCTGGAGTTAGATTCTGGCAGATTGGAATTCTGTCTTCCTATTCCCAGTGCTTTGTGAAGCCAGGAACACTTTCTTCTGCTTTAAGACAGCAGACCATGATTCATATTTTGTGCTCAATGTGCCACTCGTCTGAGAGTAAGGGGAACAGGGTTTGGTTCCATTTTGCTTTCAACTAGTTTGTAGCTTTTAGCTCCTCATTTAAATTTTATGGTGCTTAGTTTTTTTAAAATACAAATAAATGTATTTCAGGAGATGACCTTGATTGTTACCTATGACCATAAAATAAGATGTTCTTATTTCAATTTATTGCAGATTGTCCTCTTTCTCATTGACTTGACTAAGAATACTTTGATTTTCATCAAGGTATATAATTGCTGCTTAAATGAAATTTGGTGGAATTCGTTTTGCTTTTATTTTTTATATACTTTAATTGGTTCATTGTAGTTGCACATCATAATGAAATTCGGAGTGATAGGGACATACATACAACCAAGTTATTGCAAAGAATAGGTGTAGGGAAAATAATTGTAGTAAAATCTGTCTACCACATTCAAAGGGAAGTCACCAGTACTAGGTGATAGCTAATAATTACATGAAAACACAGCACAATAATGATAAAATGAGAAATACAAGATAACTAGCTCCAGATACATAAAGTAAAAACATTCTTTTGGTGAAGATATGCATAAATTTAACAACAATTTTCTAGGAATTTTATTAAAAATGAAAAACAATCTTCCTCCACTCATCTAAACAAAAATAGCAGCCTCTCAAGCTTCCATTTGCTTTGATGTTGCTACGTTTCAGGGGCAGATCAGTGTTTTGTTTTTGGTTTCACTAAGGGGACAACATTTGTCAATTCAACTCTGTCTTCAAACTTTGTCAGCAATAACAACAACAAAAAAGGGGTGGGTGGGGAGAGAAGAGACAGCTAATGCAGCAGACGATGGATCTAAAAAGATGGGAAAATAAACCAGGGGTGGTGGTGCACGCTTGTAATCCCAGTACTTAGGAGGCTGAGACTGGGTTCCTGGCCAGTTTCAGCTATTTAGTGAGGCCCTCCACAACTTAGTGAGACCCTGTTTCAAAATAAAGAAATAAAGAATAAAAAATAGGACTGAGGGTGTAGCTTGGAGATAGAATGCCCCTGGGTTCAGTCTCCAGTACTCAAAAAAAAAAAAAAAAAAAAAAAAAAAAGATGGGGAAAGAGGAGAACAACGTGTACAAATTTCAAGTTGATGATAACCCTCTAGCCCTCTAGGACAAGCAGAACACTTCATAAAATATATCATGGATGTGTTTTGTTCTTCCTGACCCAGACTAAGAACAGAAAAATTGAGATTGATTACAAATCCCAATACAAGAATGTTCCATTTAGTGTTCACTATGATGGGACACACTTCATTTTGAAGGCACTGTTTGATGGCAAGTTTAGACAGTCTATGTCTTTTTCAGTGGTTCACTGACAAATGGCAAGACACTTGAAAATAATTTCTGTTTTTTTCTCACAGCTTGGAAGATTGAGTCAGTAAAAGAAGCACAGCAAATTTTAAAATAAATATTTTTAAACCAAATGGCAAATGATGGGTTATATGTAGTCAAATTACATATAATATAATTTTGTTCCATCTCTCCATAAGATGTTCTAGGCAAGTGACACTTTGCTATGTCATATTAATAAGACTCCTTCTGTCCCTACCCCCCAATGGGCTGTTTCTTTCAGATGAAAAAGTTACACTGCTATTATTACATGTCAGTTCACTTTGGTGGTTTGTTCTTAGGACATACAACATTATTAATGTCCTCTCACCTGCCAATCAATAAAAAATTAAATGCATAGAGTTAGCATGTTTTTTTAAAAGAACATTGATTCAGGATCTATTACTGGGTGAGACGGAAATTATTCAGCATCTGTGTCTCATCTAAAATAAGGGTGGTGGGGTTCGGGAAATATTTCAATGGTAGAGTACTTGCCTAGGATATACAAGGTCTTAGGTTTGATCTCCTGAACTTCAATAATAGTAATAAGAGTACTACTGATACTACTACTACTACTACTACTAATAATAATAATAATAATAATGATGATGATAATAATTGATCTGATTTAGCATTGTCCATGTTGAAAGTTTAAAGGTAAAACTTGTGGTGTGGGGGATTCTACCTCCAAGCTACACCTCCAGCCCTATTTAATTTTTTAAATTTAAAAACAGGGTCTTGCTAAGTTGCTGAGGATATGGCTAAGTTTTTTAGGCTGGTTTCAAACCTGGGATCCTCCGGTGTCAGCCTTCCAAATACTGAGATTACAGGTGTCTGCCACCATGTATGACTAGAAATAATTCCTGAGATAAATTATTACACTGAAAATCTCTCTTAAGAATTTTCAAGTCCCCTAAGGATAGAACTGACTGTCATAATTTCCAACTGACTGATGGTACCTTACTGCCATGTGAGATAAACAAAAGACTATGAAATTTATTTAACTTCTATATACTAGGAAATGCATTAGCTATTAAGTATACAAAACCAAATAAATCATAGTCCTCATTTCTAAACATGTGTGGGAGTATTTATAGATGAATACGTACATTGAGTTAAATGAATATGTAAGCCGAGTTAAACTGTTATGTCATAGTAAGTAGAAAGTATTACAAAATGATTGAAAGTATTTGCTGATTGCATTAGTGTCCCATTGCTGCTTTAACAAGTTACCACAACTTTAGAAACTTAAAACCTCACAAATTTATTAGAGTTCAGAAGTGGGCTCAGAAGTCAAAATGCGTCTCAATTGCGCTAAAATCAAGGAATTGCTTAGGGCATGTTCCTTTATGGAGGATCCGGAATTCATTTTCTTATTTCATCTATCTTCTGAGGCCATCTGCATCACTTGGCTCATTACTCTCTTCCATCTTTAAAACCAGCAGTGACCAGTTCAGTTGCTGTCTTCTCATATCATGCTGATACTCACTATTCTGACTCCCTCTTTCACTAAAACGGGCTCTTATGCTTACCTGAAGCTCTCTTAGATAATCCAGGGGAGTCTCACTGTCTTGATGTCAGTTTAATGGCACTCTCTCACAACCTTAATTTCCTCTTGCCATGTAACATAACATATGTAGTTTCTGGAGATTATGATGTCAACATTTTTGGAAGGCCACTATTCTGCCTACCACACTGATGAAATTGTTGAATCTTGATTTTTTTTTTCCTTTGGCCTTCACGAGTAATTCCAGTTACTCTTACTCATGCTATGGTCATTTAAAAACAAGTAATACATTCCATAACTTTGAAGTCCTCCACCAGCCTGATACGAGTCTTTGAAAATTCGTCCGGGACACAAGGAGAACAATGTTAGAACATCTCTGGCATCGCTTTTATGGGAACTGTGGGCCTATAGTAGCCTTGCCCATATTTAACACTAGTTCATTCTGACCATGTTTTGCTACAGTATGTACAACTCCAAGGAACTTGATGTTTTATTAGTACCATCTGTTTATTACAGACCATGAATCATCGATTGGCTTCCAGAACCCTTAAGGCCCTAGCCACTTCAATTCTAATTCATAGGTCTTTGATAAGATCACTGCAAAGAATACTGCAGAACCTTTTTTTTAAAAAAAATTTAAATCAAGAGAGTACTTGAACTCATTAATGAACCTCAATATTAAATAAAATTCTTGTCTCCAAATAAGATGATGCTGGAAAACCATGACAATAATTATTCTGCATTGCTGCATGAGCGTGTCCCTAATCAGAGAATTTCTAGAGCATCTTCCCAGGTTCTTGCTTTCCAAATCAAACACAGTACTTTAGAACTAACAGGAATGAAAGGCAAAGAACACATTTGTAGTAGGCAGTACAGGACTTACCACATCATCCTAAAGAAGAAAAACGGAATTGAATTTTTAAAGTTCTAGACATGAAACTGCTCAGTTCTTTTTAAAGAAGAAAAAATTTCTAACATCAGAATATTGACTTTCTCTGATCATGTAGTCAGCTGTTGTAATCCTGAAACTAGAAGCCAAGAACATCAGTTCCTTGACTCTTAAAATTTTAAAGTACACTGCAGAGTAGCTTCCATCTTAAAGGCCTATTATGATATAAGGACATAGTGGAAATCCACTTAAATGCATCTCTATTTTGAAAATAGCATTTCATGTTTTTGACTATCAAGGAAATACTTGTTAATTGTAGACATTTTGAAGTGATTGTAATATTTAAAGAATTAAAATTGCCCATAACTTTCTTACTCACCTGTAGTTAAGTTTTTGTTATTTGTATCTCCAGTAGGTAATATTCTGTTATTGCATGATGTGAAAAGATTCCATAATTCTTAGCATCCTGTTAGTTTTAACTATTCACATTTCAACCAACCTTATTTTACCAACTTTAATAATTTTTATATAGCTCAACAGAATCTTACAACAAGTGGCGCACGCTTGTAATCCCAGGATTTGGGAGGCTGACACCAGAGGATCCGGGTTCGTGGCTAGCCTCAGCTACCTAGTGAGGTCCTCCGCAACTTAGTGAGACCCTGTTTCAAAATAAAGAATAAAAAATAGGGCTGGGGGTATAGCTCGGAGGTAGAATGCCCCTGAGTTCAATCCCTAGTACCGCAAAACAAAACAAAACAAAACAAAACCAAAAAAAAAAAAAAAAAAAACCCAACTTTTCCTTGCTTATAGAAGTTCAGAAATGAAGTTTATGTAAGCATCACATTTTTATAATTCTTAACTTTCAGGGTTAATTCATAGCACTACTTTTGAAGAAGAAAAAAAGGAATAGAAAAGTCTATGCACTTATGTTGTGCAAACATTCTGTTAAATCTGGAAAAACAAAGATGTATAAAACATAAGCTTGTCTTTAGTGAGCTTTTAGATTCTTCAAAGATAATGTCAATGCAAGAAAACAAATCATTAAGGACCCAGTAGAGGTTCCACACAAACTACCAAAGGAATTGACAAAAAAGCAGTTAGGAAAAGGTTCATGAAGGAGGTAGGACTTGAGTTGTTCCTTCACAGAAGAGGAAAGTTACATTCATCCATTTTTTTCTGTTTCATTTTACTTACTAGAGATATTTCAGACCATATAGTTTGGTTCAATTGAAGACTGGTAACAATGAGCAGTTTAAGCCAGGCATAGTGGTGCACGCTTGTAATCCCAGTATTTGGGAGACTGAGACCTGAGGATCCAGGTTTGCGGCCAGCCTCAGCAACTTAGTGAGGTCCTCCACAACTTAGTGAGACCCTGTTTCAAAATAAAGAATCAAAAATAGGACTGAGGGTGTACCTCGTAGGTAGAATGCCCCTGAGTTCAATCCCCAGTAACACACACACACACACACACACACACACACACACACACACACACACACAAAAGACCAGTTTAGATTAGGTTTAGGTTTAGGTTGTCTTCACTTCCCTTTATACCGTATCAGCAAATAAGCAGGTTAAGGATTAAGCATGAGACCAAGGATAGAAGTAAGTGATTAAGGCTCTCACAGGTCTCTTGATTTCTCCAGAGGAGCTTCTGAATTTCAGCTCATAGGGAATGAGAAATCTGGTAATTTGGGTGAACGCTGTTTGCAGTATTATGGGTTGTATAGAGTCACATCAACATTCCAGGATCTATGTGATTCTAGTATAGGGAAATCAGTACCATGTCAAAGTTTTATATTTCTATGTCTTGTTTCTCTCACTTTGGGTTCACCCAAGATTTTAAGATCGAATTCTGGTAGTTACTCAACATACTATTAATGCTTAGCACTGTGTAATAGAAAGCAGAACAATTAAGATCGCTGTTCTTTTGGAGTTTCCATTCGGTAGGAAGTTAAATAAGATAGACAAGAAAAGGAACTTCCATAAACAGGTGATGTGTTCAACTTACTCATGAGCTAATAAATTATTATCCAAAATTGTCTGGAATAGAGAATAAACAAACAGGTTTGATGGGGGATAGGTTGAATAAATTAGTAGAAGTCATAAAATGAAGATTAGTTTATGCCAGAGAAAAGTATTTAGACATTATGCTAAAAATAACAGGAATTATTAATTTGTTCAAAAGAAGGAGATGGCATTTTGAGGAGGTTAAAGGGGCTATTGCATGCAGTAGGTTTGGGGGATACAAGACTGAGGAAAAACACTAGTTGAGATTTTTTTAATATTATTTGTATAATGTAAGGGTAGGGACTAGAATGGTGATAGAAGAAGCAAAGAGAGGAATAGATGAGATATACATAGCAAGGGAAAGAAACAGAATTTAGTAATAGAATTGACTGACTTCATAGAAAGTAAGAGAAGAATTAAAGATTACTGCATACCAATTTTTGTCTGGTTTTCCTAGAATACAGAGGACAGAAGCAAAATGTATGTGGCTACATTTTATTTAAAGATGAGATCTTAGAGGAAAAAAATGAGGTAAAATAGACAAAGAGTGAAATCAAATATCAGTTTGCCATATCTTTACAGGAAACAGATGGCTGCTTACTCTCATGGGACTTTTCTGGAACGGCTATATGGAATCACTTTGACTAGTGACAGAGTAGAGGAGAGAATGAAGTAGATTTTATCTGCCATTTACTTATTCTCTCCCATCTTTTATTGGTCCAGTTCATCCCACAGGATATTAATTACCGGACACTACTGGGTTATGCAGTCATTTTCTCTGGGCAGCCTTTGAGACAGTTAGATCCCAGGAGACCTGGGATAGCATGTAGGACTCAGGGCAAAGCAGCCAGCTGGTATTGGACAGCTGCCTCTTTACCTGCCCAATTGCTTCAGAACCTACCTGGGGGAATTATAAGTGCTTAAACTTGATTTGGTTTGTACCTTCTCATGCTTGAGAAGAAACAGGGAAGCCCCAAGTGGGAGGTTAGAGGTATGTAAATAGATATTAGACAAAGTATGTCAAGAGTAACTCTCAAGAGACTTAAGAACTGGGAGAGACTGACCAAGTAAATATGACTCTAAGGACAGACATAGCCTCTGTCAGGAAGGAGGTAAGAACATTCAATGAGTCTTCTTCCAAGGAAGATCAAAGCTTCCTCTTTGTGGTTAGGAAAACATGGCTAATGCCAGGCTTTCCTCCTAGATGGCCATCAGAAAACTATGGGCCAGTGAATCTGGAGGAGTGCAAAACTGGGTCTGGTATAGTCAGTTATTAAAAGAATGGCCGGGCGTGGTGGCGCACGCTTGTAATCCCAGCATTCGGGAGGCTGAGACCAGAGGATCCGGGTTCGCGGCCAGCCTCAGCTACCTAGTGAGGCACTCTGCAACTTAGTGAGACTCGGTTTCAAAATAAAGAATAAAAAATAGGGCTGGGGGTGTAGCTCGGAGGTAGAATGCCCCTGAGTTCAATCCCCAGTACCG